>CAUYQV010194492.1:0-28387 GCA_963574575.1 Galagoides demidoff | reverse complement strand
TTTTTTTTTTTTTTTTTTTGAGATAGTCTCACTATGTGACATATCCTTGGTAGAGGGCCATGGCATCACAGCTCACAGCAACCTCCAACTCTTGGGCTTAAGCAATTCTCTTGCCTCAGCCTCCCAGGTAGCTGGCACCTGCCACAATGCCTGGCTATTTTGTTGTTGCAGTTGTCATTGTTGTTTAGCAGGCTGGGTTTGAACCTGCCACCCTGGGTGTATGTGGCCAGTGCCCTACCCATTATCCTATTATATAAATAGGTATGTCTTTCTGATGTCCTGGTGCCTCTGCCCTTTGAGGATCCAGTGGTGGGCACAAGGCCCCTTGTCCAATCCTGAGGGGAATGGTGATGAATAGCCATCAGCTGTTCAGAACCTTGCACTCCCTGGGATGGGATCAGCAGCCTCACGTTCCCATGGCAACCAGCCTGTCAGTGCCCTCAGTGTCAAGATAGTGGCTCTTCAGAGAAGAAGAAAGTGTCCTTGTCTCCTCTTGGCTGCTTGGGCGCAAACAAACCATGCCTTCCTTTGGCCTGCTCCATACCCAGCTGAGCACAGACTTACTTGCTGAACTGGGCTGGGAAGGGGCCATCATTTTTAGTTTTCCAACTCTCCTTGGGCCTCTTGAGTCTATTTCATTGGTTGACATTCATCATTTACAGAGTCTGGGCAAATTCATCTTCTCAGGGGGACATACACCCAGATGGATCAGACTCCTGAAGCTCTGCGTTATCAGTGAGACTTCATTTGGGGGTGAATAAATCAGTGACTGATGTCAGCAGTAGTGTTCCAGACTTTTCCCTCTTGGTTTCAAAACATCTTGCTGATGACTCTGAGGGATGGTCTCCTGTGTTCATTTAACTACAGCCTCCTCACCTGACAAGAAGGCAGCCCCTACCTCCCCTCAGTTACCTTCCCAGATTGTCTACAGGAGGAGAAGCCATCAGTGATCATCAAGAAGAGCCTCTTTCTTGTCTACAAAGGGCCTAAGTCCACCTTGATGGTCATTGCCAGACTCTCCCCTGAGTGGGGTGAGTCTGGAAAGTGTGGGAGGGAAAGGGAGCTGCTTTCTTGTTAGATAAGGACCCTCTCTGAGATGTCACACCTGTTACTCCCCTTATCCAGAAGGAAGCTCCTGGGGAGCATCCCTGTACTCCAAACCTATTATTCTGCCCATCCTCTCTCATGTTCTGCCCTCCAGGTGGGAAATCAGATGTCACTCTGTATTGCCCCCCTTCCTTAGCATCCATGTCCTCCTCATGGCCCTGTCCAGCCTGCCTCTAGCCCTTGCTGCCCAGCTCGCTCACATTCTTCCTCTCCCAGCTAGCAGTGTGCTTATTGCCTGCTGCTTTCCCTGCCTCTCTTCCAGCCATGCCCCTCACTGGCCAACCGGACAATTTTTCAGAGCTGTCCTTTCCCTGCTTCCAAACCCTCAGTAGCTCCTGTGTAGCAAAGCATGGCACATTAGGCATGGTGAGCAAGCCCACTCTCCCTCCCGCTTTGTCCTCAGTCAGCCCCTTCACTTTCACAACTTGCTTCAGCAATTCCAGGCCTTTGATGTTTTAGAATCTTCCTATGTGCCTTTTCTTTCTTTGTTTCTTTGCAGTTTTTGGCTGGAGCTGGGTTTGAACCTGTCACCTCCGGCATATGGGGCCAGCGCCCCACTCCTTTGAGCCACAGGCACCACCCCCATGCCTTTTCTTTCTTTTGCACCTATTCATTGATATTGTTTTGACTGGGGTGCCCGTTCCCTTAGTGGTCCACCTGCACCCTGCTCTTCTTCAGGATCAGCTAAAGCCATCTCCTGACCTGCCTGCTGCCCAGTGGGGCTGAGCACTGGCCTCTCTGAAATCCTTGGAGGGGCTCAGCCATAGCATGTGAAGGTGCCTGGCTCCCCGCTAGACCACAGCATCTTGTGGTAGGCATCTTTACCTTATCCATTTTTGCTTCCACAGGTCCTAGCACAGTTAGGCACATAGAAGGGTTAGTGAGTGAGGAACTTTTAGAAGTTTTTATTCTAAGACTTTTGATTTCTGGATTCAACTCACCAGAGATTAATGATCCTCAGAATATGAGTAAGAGAAAATTGCTGATTTTGTTGTCTTACTTTGACTGAGCTCTAGGAGGTTTGTGGGCATTAGAATATCAGCAAATATCTGTGATGTTTCTTTATAGTTGAGTATCACCTGAGTTTTGCACCCACAGATATCTCTTGGTACCCTGTCTTTGGACTGCAGGCTCCCTGGGACTTCAAGGTCACCCACAGGGACTCTTCTAGCAAGGCCAAGGCAAGTCCTATACTATGGGGCTGCTCTGAAGCAGAACTGGCAAATTTGGTCAGACGCAGAATCCTAACCTGTTGTCTGTGACAGTCAGAGGTGAACACTTTGCCCTTAGGTGGGCAGAAGGACGGGAAGAAAGGAAGACAAAAAAGAACTGGAGAAGAAAACCAGGGAAGCCAAGGAAGTGGGCAGGAGGGAGGGAGTAGAAAAGACTGAAAAAAGGAGGCCTGGGTGCATCCCAGCTCAGTGAAGTTGCCTGTGAGAGGTTTATTTCCTGTAAAGAAGCAGCCAGGATCCTGCCTATCCAGACGTGTGACTGTGTTTCATGAGAATGGTAACTGGGTCAATGGGTTAGTGCACCATGACTGCTGCCTATGTCATCCTTGCTGTCCACCAAACATGGCTGATAATCACCCCAGAACCTTAATATTAACCCCATTATAAAGATGAGCAAACAGGCCCGGAGAGGGTGAGTACCTTACCACAGCTTCGTAAGTGTCAGAGCTAGGCTTTCAACCCAGACATCTTGGATTCTGGGTCTTCCTCATAGATTCTGTGTCCTATTAGAAAAGGCTGTGAAGAGCAGGTGGCATCTGAGCTGGCCATGGAGCTTGAATTGGGGTTTTCTAACTGGCTAAGGCAGAGGGGCACAGTTCTGGATGGTGGGGGTTGGGCCAGAAGGGTCATCCTTTCTGCAGAGAAGGAGTGAGCCTGCAGAGAAGTCCCAGTTGCACCTAGGACCCTCCCTTCTTATCAGGGCTCTGGCCAGGAGCTCACTTCAAAGGCTTATCTGGCAGAAGTGAAGGCAACATTCTTGACATTGGAGTCTAAGAGCCTCGAGGGCAGGAAACCTTTCTTGGACACCCTCCCCCAGCTTCCTAGAGCCCTGTGTATTCCCCACCTCCAGGAGGAGAGTGGAGCATTACACATCAGAGCAGGAAGGCTGGACCCTGAGGGGAGAGGAAAGGCCTGATGGGGGTCCCAGGGGTACCTGGAGAGTGGCCCAGCCTAGTTATACATTGTTTACATTGCTTGATTTTTTTTTTTCAGTATAATACAAAAAGGACACGTGAATACAGAAAATTTGGGAAACTCAGAAAAGAACAAAGGAAACAACAAAAACCACACTTAATCCCACCACCCAAAGATAAGCACTGTTAATATTTTAGACCAGTGGTTCTCAACCTTCCTAATGCCACGGCCCTTTCATGTAGTTCCTATGAGTTGCGACCCATAGGTTGAGAACCGCTGATGTCCTTTAGTTGTTTTTATAACTGTGTGTGCATGTGTGGTCATATACAGGTGAAGAATCCCTTACTGGAAATACTTAGAACCAGAAGCATTTTGGATCTTGATTTTTTTTTTTTTTTTGAGTCAGAGTCTCATTTTGTTGCCCTTGGTAGAGTGCCATGGCATCATAGCTCACTGCAACCTCAAACTCCTGGGCTCAAGTGATTCTCTTGCCTTAGCCTCCCAAGTAGCTCAGCTATTTTTAGAGACGAGGTCTCGTTCTAGCTCAGGTTGGTCTCAAACCTGTGAGCTCTGCAATCCACCCACCTTGGCCTCCCCGAGTGCTAGGATTACAGGCGTGAGCCACCTCTCCCGGCTGTTGGATTGTAATATTTGCGTTATAGTTATTAGCTGAATGTCTCTAATCTAAAAGTCTGAAATCTAAAATGCTCCGGTGTGCCCATAGGAGCATAGTATTTCCTTTGAACATCATATCAGGGCTCAGAAAATTTTGGATTTTGGAGCATGTTAGATTTTCAATTTTGGGATTAGGGATACTCAGCCTGTATATGCACTCACATATACATGAATGTCTTACACAAATAGGATTGTGTAGTTTTGCAACTTGTACCTCTCAAGTCAATAACTCTTCTATGGTGTAATTTTAATGGCTAGTCTGCTTTTGTGTAGGTGGCCCATAATTTACTTAATTCTTCCCTGACATTTAGGTCAGTGAATTCTTTGTTACTGCTTGAAGAGGTGGGTAGTATTGCAGCTGGCCAGGAATGTTAGGATTGTGTAGGGAAGTGGCAGGAGTTCTGCCACTGTTATATCCCACAATGATGTGTACCCTGTACCCCTGGTTGGGGAGGTCCTGTTTCTCTGGATCTCTTGTCTTTCATTACCAGCCTTGCAGAAGGTCCACAGTTTGATAACATTTGTTCAACTCATAAGAAGTTTACTGAGCACTTTTCATTTAAAAAATTACACATTGGTGGGCGGTGCCTGTGGCTCAGTGAGTAGGGCACTGGCCCCATATGCCGAGGGTGGTGGGTTCGAACCCAGCCCCGGCCAAACTGCAACAAAAAAATAGCCAGCATTGTGGCAGGCTGGCCTGTAGTCCCAGCTACTCCAAAGGCTGAGGCAAGAGAATCGCCTAAGCCAAAGAGCTGGAGGTTGCTATGAGCTGTGACGCCACAGCATTCTACTGAGGGTGACAAAGTGAGACTCTGCCTCTAAAAAAAAAAAAAAATTACACATTGTATAAATTTCTAAATTTAAGAACATTATATAGTCTCCTATTGTAAAGAATTCAGACAGTGTAGATATATAAAGAAGTAAAATCCAAAATCTTCCTCCTCTATTCCCATTTCCAATTTACTTCTCCCCCTAAGTATCACCACTGTTCACACTTGAGCATATGTGTGTCCCATTTCTATGCCTCAACAGACATGTTTATGCACATGTATGGAGTGGCCATAAAGTTTGTGTGCAACTTAAGATAGTGTGCAATTTTAAATTGCACATGAATTTTATGGCCACCTTGTATGTGTATGTGTGCATATACATGTTTAGGTGGTTTTATTTTTTACATAAATGGGATCATGCTAAACATGTTTTTCTGTACCTAGATTTTCTTTTTTTTTTTTTATTTGAGACAGAACCTCAAGCTGTCACCCTGGGTAGAGTGCTGTGGCATCATAGCTCACAGCAACCTCCAACTCCTGGGCTCAAGCGAGTCTCCTGCCTCTGCCTCCGCCTCCCAACTAGGTGGGACTACAGGCACTCGCCACAACGCCCGTCTGTTTTTTGGTTGCAGACGTCATTGTGTTTGGTGGGCCTGGGCTGGATTCCAACCCACCAGCTCAGGTTTATGTGGCTGGTGCCTTAGCTGCTTGAGCCACAGGTGCAGAGCCTGTACCTAGATTTTCTTAGCTAACAATATATTTTTGAAATCTCTCCATGCTGGTACACAGAGATTTATCTCATTCTTTTAAAATAGTTGGAAAATGAAAGTGTTTTATAGCGCTTTATAGATAGAGCATGTTTTGTTAACAACCATATCTATGAATGTTCACTTGATTTGCCTCCAGGTCTTTTTTCAGTGTTATATACAATGTTGCAGTGGTTATCCTTGTTCATGCCTCTCTGTGCACATCTGTAGGACATATAATAACAAAACTAAGAACAGATATAATAAGAAATGATGGTTGCAAACACCTCTCAGGCCCTTCCTGTGTGCCAGGTAACTTTCCAAGTGCTTTCCTCGTATTGACTTATTTAATTCTTTAAGAAACCCTATGAGGTAGGTGGTATTATTATCCCCATTTTACAGATGAGAAAACAAAAGGACAGAGGGGGTAAGTAACTTGTCCGTGGTCCCCCAGCTTGTAAGTGCGAGAGCCAAGATTTGAATACACATGGTCTGGCTCCAGATTTGGTAACTGCTGAGTCAATGTGTATGTGCATGTTGCATTGTGCTAGACATTGCCTGACTCTCCAGGCAGTGGTGCCAGTTAACACTGCCCCAAAATTGTGTGAGAGGGCCTTTGATAAACTTGGGTAGAGATGATCACTTGTCATATTTGCCAATTCTAACGGGTGAAAATGAGATTTGGTGCCTTTTAAAATTTGCTTTTCTTCTGATTACTACTAAGGTTTAAATGCCTCTTTGTATACTTATTAGCCATTGTAACCCTTCTATGAATTGCTCATTTATATTCTTTGCCCATTTTTTCTTTTAATCATCCTTTAATGATTGCCCACTCTCTATTATGGGTATAAATCTCTTGTTTTTAAATATGTTGCTTATATTTCTCCCATCTGTCACTTTTTGCTGCACACTGTTTGTGCATTTAGCCTGTTGTTGTTTGAAGTCAAATCTGTGGTACCATTTTTTTGCAAGGCTCTGGGCTTATCTCTCATTCAGAGACGAACAAGACTGAATCCCCACCACCAATAGATAAGCACTTAAGCGTACAAGAGGAATAGGGGAGATAATTCAGAGGTGGAATTGGAATCCAAATGTTTTGGGTAACAGGAGAGCATGACATATTTTACCTGGGGACTTAGGAAAGTATATGTGACTACTGGCATTTGAGCCAGACCTTGAGGAGGCCACAGGATTTCCACAGACAGAGTTTTGTTCAGGTGGATAGGTCGTGACTGCTTCAATCCACATCCCATCAGGAAACAACTCCCCTTTGATGACCCAGGTAAAGAAAGTCTCACAAGGGACCTCTTATAGGAGTGTGAGCAGGGAAAGGGAACCTACATGTGTGTTGAGGCACTGGGGACTAGCAGTGGTGGGGAGCTGCTGCCCTCCTGGCTGAAGAGTCAAGGGACAGAATGATGTTAGCAGAGCCCCTGGGTGATAGAGCTGGCAGGGATGCAGCCCCCTTTGGGTGCCTCTCCTTGGCCTGGGGGTGTTGCCTGGAAGGCTCAGACTTACCAGGTACAAAGCAGGGCAGAGAAGGGTGGAGGCTGGGTCAGAAGTGTGTGTGGAAGGTGAGGGGGTAAGGGCGGGGGGGGGGGGGGAGGCAGGTGGCGGGACGGGATTAAAATCAGCACCATAAGGATAAAGACAACAATAGAAAAGATCTGAGTATGTTAATACCTAAGTAAACACTCTGACATTAGAGAGGGAGACGGAGAGGGCTTCATGTGCCTCTGCTGTTATTTAGCATATGTATATTGAGTGCTGGCTTGCTGGCTTATGGCCTGGCATGGGCGAGGTGCTGGGTTATAAGGATGGGTCAGCTGGTCACATTCCCCAGTGATCTCTGCTGTGGTGCTAGCTTGAGCTGTCCCTTTGTCCTCTCTGAGGGTCACAGTGGAGGCCTGTGGCTTCATGTCTATTAGACCCCACGTACCTGGATCTGTGCCTCCTTATACCAGTCAAAGTTTATTTAGGTGTCTCTGTCTGAGGACAGATTTTTAAGATGGAAAAATAAATCCATTTTTGGCCACCATTGAACTCAGTCTAATATATACAGTGATCTTCTGCTTTTTTAAAAAAAAAAAAAACTTAAACATATAAACAAAAATCCCAGTTTGTGTTCCTCTTGATAAAGTGTAATATTCGTAAAAAGAAAAGAGACCTTGTTTCTAATTGCCATCAAAGTAACCATATATGACTGAGCTCATTAACAGTCTCCTTATGCATGTCTTTTAATTTCTCAGTTGCAGGAGTACAACAGTATTAGCCATGAACAAGAAGCTGGATCTATTACAGAGGGCTTAAACAAGTTTATGTACCACAACTTTATCAATTCAGTACCCTCAGAACTCTTCATTTTAGCACACAATGCAAGAGTCCTTTTGATTTTCTAGTCCCCTAGAGTTTTGTGTTCTTGCAAAATGAACTCGTTACTACTTTCTAATTTTTTATTGTTGTTGTTGCTTTTATTTGCTTTTTTGGGAGTGGTATTCTATCTTCTGATATCTGGTCACATCAGAAACATTAGAAAACCAAATTGATTCCCACACTAGTCTTTTTTAAAAAATTCAGATTAATATGAGGGTATAAATGATTAGGTTACAGTGTTTTTTAGGTTAAGTCCCTGTTGTAGTTGTGTCCCACACCCAGGAGGTGTGCCATATACCCTATGTTATGCCCATTAGGTGGGAGCACCGCAGTCCTCCTCCCCCCATCTTGAATCGAATTTACTGCATTCATATTAGTATTAAGTATATTGTTTTTTTTTAAGGTTTTTTAAATTAAATCATAGCTGTGTACATTAATGCAATCATGGGGTGCAGTGTGGTATTTTCATATACATTGTGAAATACTCTCATCAAACTGGTTAACGTAGCCTTCATGTCATTTTCTTAGTTATTGAGTTAAGACATTCATACTCTGCTTTCAGAAAGATTCACTTGTACCCTTATAGGGTAAACCATAGAGGTGACCCCTCCAATCACCTTCCCTCCACCCATCCACCCCTCTCTCCTCCCTTCTCCCACCCTCTTCCCCATATTCTAAGGCTATAATTAGGTTATAACATTCCTATGAAAGCTATAAATTAGTTTCAAAATAGGGCTGAGTGCATTGGATACTTTTTATTCCATTCTTGAGATACTTTGCTAAGAAGAACATTTTCCAGCTCCATCCATGTAAAATGAAGGAGGTAAAGTCTCCATCTTTCTTTAGGGCTGCATAGTATTCCATGGTGTACATATACCACAATTTATTGATCCACTTGTGGGTCGATGGGCACTTGGGCTTCTTCCATGACCTAGCAATTATGAATTGGGCTGCAGTAAACATTCTGATACAAATATCTTTGTTGTAATGTGATTTTTGATCTTCTGGATATATACCTAATAAAGGAATTGCAAGATCAAATAGCAGGTCTATTTATAATTCTCTAAGTGTGTTCTCCAAATGTCTTTACAAAAGGAATAAATTAATTTGCATTCCCACCAGCAGTGTAGAAGTGTTCCCTTTTCTCCACATCCATGCCAACATCTCTGGTTTTGGGATTTTGTGATATGGGCTAATCTTACTGGACTTAGGTGTTATCTCAAAGTAGTTTTGATTTGCACTTCTCTGATGATTAAGGATGGTGAGAATTTTTTCAGATATCTATAGTCCATGTGCCTATCTTCTTTAGAGAAATTTCTTTTCAAGTCCCTTGCCAACCCTGAGATGGGATCACTCGTTCTCTTCTTGCTCATATGTTTGAGTTCTGTATGGATTCTGGTTATTAAACCGTTGTTGGAGACATAACCAGCAAACATCTTCTCCCATTCTGAGGGCTGTCTACTCGCTTTATTTACTGTGTTCTTAGCTGTGCAGAAGCTTTTTAGTTTGACCAGGTCCCCAAACTGTATTTTTGATGTTGTTTCAATTGCCCAAGGGGTTCTCCTGATAAAATTTTCACCCAGGCCAATTTCTTCAAGTGTTTTCGTTATACTTTCCTCTAGTATTTTTATAGTTTTATGTCTTAAGTTTAAATCTTTAATCCAGTGAGAGTCTATCTTAGTTAATGGTGAAAGGTGTGGGTCCAGTTTTAGTCTTCTACAGGTTGCCAGCCAGTTAGCCCAGCACCATTTGTTAAATAGGGAATCTTTTCCCCACTCAATGTTTTTAATTGGCTTGTCAAAGATCAGGTAACGGGTAGGTAGCTGGGTTCATCTCTTGGCTCTCTATTCTGTTCCGTACATCTACCTCTCTGTTTTTGTGGCAGTACCATGCTGTTTTGATCACTATGGATTTATAGTATAATCTGAGGTCTGGTAACGTGATTCTTCCTGCTTTGTTTTTATTTATGAGTAATGTCTAGGCTATTCAAGGTTTTTTCTGATTCCATATATAATGAAGTATTATTTTTTCAAGATCTTTAAAGTATGACAGTGGAGCTTTAATGGGGATTGCATTAAAATTGTATATTGCTTTGGGTAGTATGGACATTTTAACAATGTCGATTCTTTGCAGCCGTGAGTGTGATATGTTTTTCCATTTGTTAATATTTTCAGCTATTTCTTTTCTTAGAGTTTCATAGTTCTCTTTACAGAGATCTTTCACATCCTTTGTTAGGTAAGCTCCCAAATGTTTCATCTTTTTGGCACTACTATGAATGGAATAGAGTCCTTGACTGTTTTTTTTGACTTGGTTGTTATTGGTATATATAAAGGCTACAGATTTATGAATGTTGATTTTGTAACCTGAGACTCTGCTGTGTTCCTTGATCACTTCTAAGAGTTTTGTAGTAGAATCCCTGGTGTTTTCCAGATATACAATCATATCATCTGTGACGAATGAAAGTTTAATCTCTTCTGACCCTATATGGATACCCTTGATCACTTTTTCTTCCCTGATTGCAATGGCTAAAACTTCAATTACAATGTTAAAGAGCAATGGAGACAATGGAAAACCTTGCCTCATTGCTGATCTGAGTGGAAATGATTTCAACTTTACTACATTCAATACAATATTGGCTGTGGGTTTGCAGTAGATGGTCTCTATCAGTTTAAGAAATGTCCCTTTTATGCCAGTTTTCTTAACTGTTCTGATCATGAAGGGATGCTGGATATTATCAAACACTTTTTCTGCATCAATGGAGAGAATCATATGGTCTTTATTTTTTAATTTGTTTATGTGATGAATTATATTTATAGACTTACGTATGTTGAACCATCCTTGAGATCCTGGGATAAAACCACTTGGTTGTGGTGTATAATTTGATTGATGTGTTGCTGGATTCTGTTTTTTAGGATTTTGTTGAATATTTTCACATCAATATTCATTAGTGATATTTGTCTACAATTTTCTTTTCTTATTGGGTCTTTTCGTGGTTTGGGGATCAAGGTGATGTTTGCTTCATAGAATTTTTTGGGTAGTATTCTGTCTTTTTCTATATTTTGGAAAAGGTTGAGTAATATAGGTACTAGTTCCTCTTTAAAGGTTTGGTAGAATTCTGATGTGAAGCCATCTGGTCCTGGGCTTTTCTTTTTAGGGAGATTTTGTCTAGTTGATGTAATTTCAGAACTTGATATAGGCTGTTCAACATTTCCACTTCATTCTGGCTAAGTCTTAGGAGATGAAGTGCTTCTCATCATATTTCTGGGAATAAAGTTTTTTGTAATATTCATTAAGGATTTTTTGAATTTCTAAAGGGTCTGTTGTTATTTCATCTTTACTGTTTTTGATTGACAAGATTAGAGATTTTGCTCTTTTTTTTCTTGGTTAGGTTGGCCACAAGTTTATCCATTTTGTTGACTTTTTCAAAAAACCAAATTTTTGATTTATTGATCTGTTCTATAATCCTTTTGTTTTCCATCTCATTTAATTCTGCTCTCATTTTGGTAATTTCTTTTCTTCTGCTGGATTTGGGTTTGGAATGTTCTTCCTTTTCCAGCGGCTTGAGATGTCCCATTAAGTTGTTAACTTCCTCTCTTTCCATTCTCTTGAGGAAGGCATGCAATGCTATAAATTTCCCTCTTAGGACTGCCTTTGCAGTATTGCAAAGGTTGTGGTAACTTGTGTCTTCATTATTATTTTGTTCTAAAAATTTGGTAATTTCCTTCTTGATCTTGTCTCTGACTCATCTATCATTCAGCATAAGGTTATTTAGCTTCCCTGTTTTTGTATGAGTGTGCAGATTCCTGTTGTTACTGAGTTTGACTTTCATTCCATGATGGTCCCAGAAGATGCATGGAATAATTTCTATTCCTTTAAATTTGCTGAGGTTAGACTTGTGACCTAAGATGTGATCAATTTTGGAGTATTGTTCCATGTACTGATGAGAAAAATATGTATTCAGTTTTGTTAGGATGAAATGTTCTGTAGATGTCTGTTAAATCCAGAAGTTGAATAGTTAAATTTAAATCTAAGATTTCTTTGCTAAGCTTCCTATTGGAGGATCTATCCAACACGACCAAAGGAGTGTTAAAATCTCCGACTATGATGGAGCTGGGAGAGATCAAGTTGCTGATACCAGTTAGAGTCTCCTTTATAAATTGAGGTGCATTCTGGTTGGGTGCATAGATATTGATAATTGAGATCTCATCATATTGAGTATCGCCCTTAACAAATATAAAGTGGCCATCTTTATCTTTGCTTACTTTTGTTGGTTTAAAACCTATTGTACCTGAGAATAAAATTGCAACACCTGCTTTTTTCTGCTTTCCATTTGCCTGGAATATAGATGACCATCCCTTCACTCTGAGTCTATATTTATCTTTTAAGGTAAGATGAGATTTTTATATACAACAGACGTCTGGTCTGAGTTTCTGTATCAGATCAGCCAATCTGTGCCTCTTTAGGGGACAATTTAAGCCATTCACATTGATTGAAATTATTGATAAGCCTGATAAAATGCTAGGTATCAGATTGTTTGAAAGTCCAGTGGGCGTTTTTAATCCTTTTGCCAGTGTAGAAGTTGGTGTTTGATCAATAGTTTCTGAGTTTACTTTTGTGGTGGTGGATTGCACTGGTCATTATGGAGAAGAGGTCTGAGAATATCCTGGAGAGCTGGTTTAGTTATGGCAAATTTCTTCAATGCATGGATGTCATTAAAGTATTTAATTTCTCCATCATAAATGAAACTCAGTTTAGCTGGATACAGGATCCTGGACTGAAAGTTATTTCATTTTAAGAGATTAAATGTCGATGGCCACCCTCTTCTTGCCTGAAAGGTTTCGGCAGAGAGATCTGCAGTTATTCTGATATTCTTCCCCTTGTAGGTTATGGTTTTCTTTCCTAGCTGCTTGCAGAACTTTCTCTTTCATATTAACTTTAGTGAAGTTAATTATGATGTGTCTGGGGGATGTCTTATTCAGGCTCTGAAGCTGTCTGCTGTCTGAATTTCAGGATCTCTCGGCATATCTGGAAAGTTCTCTTTCATAATTTCATAAAGAGGAGCCTCTGTGTTTTGTGAAGCAACTTCGTCACCCTCAGGGATTCCTAAAAGGCAAATATTGGTTTTCTTCAAATTATCCCAGAGCTCTCTAGGAGAATGATCTGTTTTTGCTTTCCATTTCTGATCCTCTTTGGACGCTTGGGCACGTTCAGAAGCTTTGTCTTCTACATCTGAGATCCTTTCTTCTGCCTACTGCATTCTATTACCAAGGGGTTCTACTGTACCTTTCAGATCTTTGAGGGCTGCAATCTCTTGCCTCAATGTTTGAAAATCTTTGGTGATTTTGTCTGTGAATTCGTTGAATTCTTGAGTGAACTTTTAGAATGCTCCTTGAATTTCTAATTCTATCTTTGCCTCTATTCTATTACTCTTATTTGCAATCCAAATTCTGAATTTGATTTCTGACATGTCAGCCATCTGTTTATAAAGGGGATCTTCAGTTTCATCTGCCACATCCTTCTTGGATGGGCGGGTTGAGCTACTCTAGTTATTCATATTACCCACCACATCCTTTCTTGGGGGGGTTGATCTACTCTGGTTATTCATATTATCAGAGCTTTTCCGCTGATTCCACCCCATGATTATTTTACCCCATTTGGCTTTTCCCCTTGAGCTTTGTCAAGAACCCATACAGTGTTATGGCCTGAGAGACTGGGGACCTGCTTGATGTGATGGGGCTAAGTGGCTGTCTTATTTTCAACTGGTCTTGTCCTACCCTAGTGAATCTGTTACTCTTGGGTGAAGTCTCAGTTGTGGAGAAATACCAGCAATTAAGTTGTCCCACCCTCTACAAACAACAGTTGGGCAAGGAAAATCAAACCTTCCCTCAACCATACACCCAGGATGCCACTTTGTATTGTCCTTGGGTGATTTGCCCAGTTTAAGGGGTCCAAATCAGTTGTCTCAGTCAGCACCGGTCTCAGGTGGGAGAGTTCAAAACGTCTCTGGCTACTAGATAGGAGAGATCGGCTGGCAGCTCAGATATTACTCGCTCCAGTGTTCCATGAGGGCAGAAGGACCCACCCAACAAATGAATTAGTCTGGGAAGGTTGATACTTCCTTCCCCACCTTGCACCCAGTCACTGGTAATCCCACAGGGCTGTCCAGTAAGCAACTGCTCCTGGGGTTTACAACTACCAGAGTCACCAGGAGATCTGAGTCCAGCAGGGGGACCTTGGGTGTTTAATTTAGGCTGGGGAAGTTCAGTCAGTTCCAGCCCTGCACCTTCTGTCCCAGCTAAATTCCTCTGCAAGTCAGAGGCTGTTAGAGCTGATAAGAAACTCAGCCCTGGGCAGCGAGCAATTAGAGTTTATACTTAGTTGTCAATTCCAGCCTCTGCCCACCTGCTGCCTTTGTCTCAGCTATATTCCCCTGAGGGCTAGGTGCTAATGGTCTCTTTTTTTCACAAAAGTTCCTAAGTCTGTTCCACCAGTTGCTGCTTTCCAAACCTCTGGTTGCCCAGAGAGGGCATGCATATCTGGAATGGCACCAGGGATGTGAGCATTTCCCGCAGCTCAGGACACCACAGCTCCTGTATGGCTTCCTCTGAGCTAACATTCTTCTCCTCGCTCCTGTGCCACTGAGTCAGCACAGAGCAGCACCAGCCCTTTCCCCTCTACTCCTCTCAAGGAAATGCCCAAGGATCTAGACTCCATGGATGACAAACCTCCAGACCTTGGGGTCAGAGTGTGTGTGTGTGTGTGTGTGTGGGAATCCTCAGAGTTCAGAGCTGCAGGTAAAGAATATATACAGTTTTATGCCTGCCAGGAGGGTGCCGTGGCACACCAGCAGGGGTAGGAGGTCCAGTTTTTAGGGGTGTCTCCCGTGGGATAGAGTTGGGAGGATGTTTGAACTTTGCTTGCTTGTTTGTATGAAGTAAACTGTGAGCCCTTCTTGTGGGAGAGGGGACTCCGGTCAGCTTGGCGGTGGATTTTGTACCATTTGATTGTATTTTTGGGGTCACAGCTCGCCTCAGCAAGCTTGAAGTGCATTCTTCAATCTTCTCTCTTGGCTCTGCTCCAAACCATCAGCTCCGTTGCTAAACTTCTGTCTTTTAAGTCTCCTTGGACAGGAGTCTCTGTAAAAATGTGGCTGCAGTCTGCCATCTTGCCTCCACCCCCCAGTATTGAGTATATTGGATAGTTGCTTTTCCACTCTTGTGATACTTTACTAAGACACATTAAAATCCAAATAAAATCTCAGAGGTAGATGTAGAGAGTGGAGACACCAACTCTAGACTAACATAGAAGACCATCATTTGGAGGCTCACACAGGAGGACCAGAACTAACCCACAGAACCATGTGCCAGGTCTTAACAGCATTCCTGTTCCAACTAAGTCCATTTTCAAAACCAAACCAGGAGAATCTTCCCACATTCCATTTTGAGCTTCACTCACAAAGACCCCTGAACGTGTTTTCTTTTTTTCTTTTTTGATACCAAGTCTCACTATGTCGCCCTGGGTAGAGTGCTGTGGCATCACAGCTCACAGCAACCTCAAACTCTTGGGCTTAAGCAATTCTCTTGCCTCAGCCTCCCAAATAGCTGGGACTACAGATGCCTGCCACAATGCCCAGATGTGTTTTTTTGATTGCAGTTGGCCCCGGCCAGATTCAAATCCACCAGCCTTTGTGTATGTGGCTGGCACCATTAACCATTGTCCTAAGGGCACTGAGCTTTTTACTTGAAAACAATTTTTTTTTTTTTTCAGAGACAGGGTCTTTGTCACCCTCGGTAGAGTGCCATGGCATTACAGCTCGCAGCAACCTCCAGCTCTTGGGCTTAGGCTATTCTCTTGCCTCAGCCTCCCAAGTAGCTGGGACTATAGGCACCCTTCACAACACCTGGCAATTTTTTTTGTTCCAGTTGTTTAGCTTGCCCGGGTCAGGTTCAAACCCGCCACCCTCTGTGTATGTGGCTGGTGCCGTAAACACTGTGCTACCGGAGCTGAGCCCTGAATGTGTTTTCTATTGTGTCAGAAGTTCATGGGCTACAGAGAACCATGGAAAAGCCTATCTTAAAGCCAACTTCTTTTTCTTACTAAATGTTGGTTCTACTTTCCAGCAGTGGATTCCATTCTTGAAGTTAGTTGCATATGGTGCTTTGGGCTTGGTCTGTACCCATGGCTGTGCCAGCCTGGGCACCTCTTGGGGCCAAACAGCTACTCAGCCTCCTCTTTTGGCTCTCCTGAGTATTGACCTCCTCAGGCCCTGCCACTGAGAGATCTTTTTATCTCCCCAAGGAGAAGGAAACTTGTTTGTGTGCTAGCTACTGCTATTGTCTTCCTGGTGCTTGTGTTTTGAGTCCTGCTGTGAGGCTGCCTGAATTAGATTGCACATCTCAGGCTGTGCTGTGTTTCTGCATGCACTAAGGGGTGAAACTGATTCTCCACAGTTAGGAACAGTGGACATATCCAGGAGAGAATAGTCATCCTGCCAAACCTAAACAGTTAATTTAAAAATGGTCTGCCTTGGTCCTGAGGTCTTTTCAGGGCAGTATGTTAGTGTGAGCCCAGTTTGATTTCTGCAGCAGCCTTTCCTAACAGAAGATGACATGTTGACTAACATGAATAGACCTTCCTGGGTCCACAGGAGTTGATACATAGCTTTCCCACTTGGTTGTGGGACTTTGACAAGAAAATCAAGCCAACAGTTGCTTCCATCAATCAGAGCATGTCACCAACCTGCCATCCTCCTTCTGGGTTCTTGGCAATCTGGGGTGCTTCCTTTGTTTGACCCCACCCCACCCCAGGATTGTGGAGTTTCCTGGGTCATTTGATTTGTTTATCACAGTGTTACATTTCTTAGGTCCATCTGTAGGTGAATGGATAAACAAATGTGATGTATTCATATAATGAACACCCTTCATTCAGTAGTAAAAGAAACGGACAACCAGTATGTTTATCCACATCTCATAGAATCATACCATGTGGAAAAAAACCTTGCACAAGGGCTATTTGATCCCATTTATAGGAAGTTCTAGAATTGATGAGACCAACCTAGGGAAATGAGAACTATGGGGAAGGGGCATAGGAGACTTTCTGGGATGAGGGATGGCTATCTTCTGAATCTTGGAAGGGGTTTGGGTTACAAAGCTGTTTACATTAATCAAACTTAAGAAATGTATATTTAATATTTGTTCATTTCATCATATGTAAATTTTACCTCAAAAGAAACAATCTCAAGTAAATACTGAGCTCTTGCTATGTATGTTGAAGTATTAAGGGAATGTACTGATACTGCAATTTGCTTTGTAATTCAACAAAAATAAAATGGATTGACAAATGAATAGAGCCATGGCTAGTTGGAGAGAAAATGTGATACAGGTGATTTTAGTCACTATGTTGATGGTACAGTTGAAGTGGTGGATGTAGAGATTTGCTATATGTTTGAACATTTTCTTAACAAGTTGGGAGAGAAAGGATTTTTATGTTCATGGTGGGGATGGGACGGCTCTGGGAGAAATCCTGTGTTATCTTTGGAGACATAATCATAAATTTATCTTTAGAGATGAGGATTAGAAGCCGTCTAGGGATATAATGGGGGCAAATGATGTCATCAAAGAAATCCCCAAGGCATCTGTGTTTAAGGGCATTTGTAAAGTGTGTTCTGGGTCCACACTGGCATTTGGAGGGATTACTGTAGCTATCTGAGCCTCTGAGTTCTTAGTTTTTCCTCAAGCAGAGAGTTTCAGCCCCAGGGAGAAGCTTCTGAGTCAATGTAAATGAGCAGAGTCTCCCAGTGTGAGGACTTTCCTGCAGGGGAGAGATAAGCCTGGGACAAATACCCTAGCAGGCAGTGGTAGCCAGGGTTCTTAGACTGCTAATTATCTCCTCCTTTTTGGTCTGCAGTGTTTTGCTCGTTCCAGGATTTGAATTATTGAATGTATGTAAAATTTTTAGCCTCTTTGAGTTGTCAGATTGGAGGATGGGGCCAGCAGCTGTTCTAATGTACAGAGACCTAATGGATGGGTGTCTTAAATTGGAATCCTGCTCCTCCCTGTCTCTTATCAAGATAGCAAAGGCACTCCAATGTGACTCCTTGTAGGAGAATGTCTTAGAAGATCTACAGGAAAATTTAGGTCATTGAGAAGTGGGGACAGGCAGAGAAGAGAAGAATGAAAGCATTATATTTAGTTATAGATTCTCTTAATTCTATTAAAATAAATGCTAGAGAGATATAAAACTTGGAACTCATATCACATAATAGAAATGAAAGGACATTAAACTAAGATGGGAAACAATGGGAAAATGAAAGAGAATCTGAGTATCAAAAGGAAGATGCAACATTTTTTTTTTTTCCTGAAATTAAATGATCTCAGAGCACAGCACTTTCCCTGTACAGGGAAATAAGGACTTGGTTAACAGAAAACTTGGAAGGAAACATAAAATATTTCATAATGAAAGGAAAAAGCATTAAGCTGACACAATGGGGAAAAGAAACACAGAATATACTAATTACATTACAAAGTCAAATAATAAAATGTCAGTGTTAAAGGAAAATAAAACTAAATACTCTTTAAGAGACATTAGCAAAATAAAGTGTATTGAATATGACAAAATATGTAAATAGCCATAATTTCCCTGCTGTGTTCCAGCAGTGGGTACGGTGTTCTACCTCCTGAGTGTAAAACGAGGGATTTTTGATCCTTGAGATAGCACATTAATGGGACAAGATACAAGATAAGTAGTCACTTAGATTAGAAAAGCTGGAATTAAATGAATGCTTTTAAATGACTGAATTGATGAATGAATGAGGATTCCTTAAAATAAGGGGTTTCAAAATACACACTCAAAGGGAAAAGCAATAGAACTACCTTCAAAGATTAAAATCTAATGAATTAAGGCATAAAAGAGGGTGCATCTCTTTACTGAAAATACTTTAACCCCCTATGCCTTAACTCACTGTTCTGAAAAATGTAAGTTAGTTGCAAATCAATAGTTGAAGGCTTGAAATAGTGCCAGTCCCAAAGTGAGAGCTCAGTGTGTATTTTCGCTAATAATGTTATCATCACCATGATTATTATTATTATTTTTTGAGACAGAGTCTCACTTTGTCACCCTTTGTAGAGTGCCATGGCATAATAGCTACAGCAACCTCCAACTCTTGGGCTCAAGGGATTCTCTTGCTTTAGCCTGCCAAGTAGCTTGGGACTACAGGAGCCTGTCACAATGTCCGGCTAGTTTTAGAGACCAGGTCTCACTCTTGCTCAGACTGGTCTTGAACCTGTAAGCTCAGGTAATCCATCTGCCTTGGCCTGCCAGAGTGCTAGGATTGAGCCACCATGCCAAGCCTTTTTTTTGTTTTGTTATTAATGCTGAAAGAGGGAGATAGCATATCCTCCCAATGTCAAGCCTCAGAGTCAGGCTAGGAAAGCAGTATTTTGAAAGTGGTAAAGGCATCATGGAGAAAATTTTGGATATATGATTTCTTTTACTTTTTGCCTTTTCGGGGAAAAGCTTAGGATGAAAAAGGCAGAAGTTAGGCCAGATTGTAAAAGAACTGATGAGCCATGACTTAAGTACCTGGGACATTTCTAGCTTGCAGAGCATGACCCGGCTCCCAGCAAGGTATCTGCTGTTGCTGCTCCATTCAGAAGCATGTGGGACACCCCGCCTCAGCCCTTGGCTGGCTTGGCATGTTCATTCGGTTTTATGCTCACCATCACTGACCCTTTTGCTTGAAGTTAATTAATTAAGGATTTTCTCTTAAAGATAGAAATATTAATAAAACTTTGGGTTAAGAGGGTCTGTCTTATCAGTTAGCCTTTGTTGGCATCCTAGAGCAGCTCAGGGCCAACATGGAAGCTTACAAATGGAATGGTCTCTTGCTTAAACACAGCCTAACAGGGTATGTAGCAATTCTCTACAAATGGGCATTTGCCTATTAATTACATTCACTTTCTTCCAATCCCAAAAGAAACTCTGTGTGCCTGGAGAGGCTGAATTTTTATCGTTTCCCCCAGCTTTCTTGCTCCTGGCATCACTCAGGATGGATTATACAAAACACTGACTGTCTTAATTCAATAAGCAGGAATTGTAAGGCAATGGGAAGGTAAAGATGGGATTTTTTTTCTTCTTCTTCTGATCTCCCCATAATTGCCAAATTTCCCCAGAATGCATGAAAAACACATATTTTTCATTTTATAGGGTTATTTTGATCTAGTAGTAGTTCTTGCAGACAGAGTCAGTAGCCAAAATTTGAGCTTTGAAGATAGAAGAGCTAGTAATCTCAGCACTTTTGTCTACACATTGATAGACACAGTTGGTGAGCCACTCATGGTCTCTGGATTTCATGTCATTCATCTGTAAAGAATGACTGCAGTAATCACTGCCAAAATAGAGTTCTTCTGCATCTGGATCACAGTCTAAACTTATACCTCTTCAAAAGGGCCTGTCATCATCAGTGGGGATGATGTGAAGTCTGTCTCCTTGACTGACAGGCACACTTTCTGTTGACCCCAGCAAGAGCCATGTGGACGCCTAATACCAGTTCAAGCAGTGACAGGCATAGGACAAGGAAGGCTCTCTCCCCCATTTACTAGTACCCATGGCATTCACCACCCCCATGTTTTGCCTGGGTTAGTTCCATGTAGGATTTTGGAGGAACCACAAAATTCTGAGTGTTTGTGGAGTCTTGGAGTCACAGCCTGCCTTTTTGACATGAGAGCTGAAATTTGAAATGATCATATGGCTGTAATTTAATTTAAGCAGTAATCTAAAAGCTCCCTCTCTGAGAGTAGATAGTTTGCATTCTGCTGGGGAATAATATAGTATGTGTCACCAACTCCAGAGTACTATCAATAGTAGCTAGGAATGTATTGATGAAAAACCCCGAAGATAGTGGCTCAAACAAAACAGAGCTCACTTGGGGTGGCGCCTGTTGCTCAAGGAGTAGGGCGCCAGCCCAATATGCTGGAGGTGGTGGGTTCAAACCTAGCCCCGGCAAAAAACTGCAAAAAAAAAAAAAATAGAGCTCGCTTTTTTCATGCAGCAATGAGTCTGGAGATGGCCATCCAGGGCTGACACTGTGCCCAGTGGTGTGTCCTTCATCCATTCTTGCCACTCTCAATAGAGAGGTCTCCATTCTCCTGGCCATGGCCTCAGCAGGATGATAACTGATGCATCTTCAGTTCTCATGTCCAAGTTTCAGGCAGAAGGCAGGTTTAGGGGTAAAAGGTAGAAGGATACAATCTATTTCCCTCTCATTTAAGAAGGGTCACCCTCCTCAAGGACTTGTACCTTCAGCTCCTGGGACAGAACTATGTTACATGGCCATGCTTGCTGCAAGGGAGTCTAGGAGATGAAGATTTTCTATTCTACAACCTAAGCGGAAGAAGCAGGCAGAGGAGAAAGGATTGGAAATAGAGATAGGAGCAGTTAGCCTGTGGTATCTTCTACACATCACAGTGGCTGTGGAACTCATATACTTCCACCGTGTTATAGATCAGGCGTCCTCAAACTATAGCCCACAGGCCATGTGCAGCCCACCTAGGACATTTATCCGGCCCACCGGATGTTTTTGCCGCTGCTGCCTGTCCTGCTTAGCAGCCGACTCGTCCCAGGGCCCGCAGTCCGGCCTTCCAGTGGTCTGAGGGACAGTGAACTGGCCCCCTGTTTAAAAAGTTTGAGGACCCCTATGATGATCAGAAAGAAAAGAAGAAAGAGGGAGACAGGCTTGTGTAATTCCAAAGGAAAAACCACCACCTGATGTTGATCAGCAATTCATTGAGGGGCAGGCTGTGATTTAGATGCCATGGGGAGTACAAAGGGGACAGGCCTGGTGGTCTCAAGACTTAGTAAGGGAAGTCTATGTTGACCAGCTTGATGAGAATATTTCAGATTGTGTATGAAAACACTACACTGTACCCCGTGTTTGCATTAATGTATACAGCTATCATTTAATAAAAAAAAAAAAGACTCAGTAAGGGAGATGCCTGCATCAGTAATCACAATGCCAGAAGAATGTTATAGATTGTCTCAGAGGGGTGCAAGTTATACTGAAGGACTGGGCAGTAGAGGACCATCACTTCCAGATGGAAAATAATGACGATGATGATGAGAACTGGTGACAGTGACAAGTATGGTAAACTCTTACAGGGCTACAAACTTCTCAAAGGGCTTGATCTGATTCACTCCTCACAGTTATCCCACAAAGCATGTGACTTACCCTGCCTCCACATAAAAGATGAGGAAACTGAGGCACGGAGAAGTTAAATGACTTATCCTAATTATAAATGGCAGAACCAGAGCTGATGTCGTACTTTTTCCTTAGTTATCTAAAATGTGTATTTGATACATAAAAAATATTTTCTATGTGTATTAGTTATATAAAGTATGATAATAGAAGCTATGAAGTCACTACCCAATCCAACACCTAGACTATTATCAACAGTATCCATATATTCCTTTTCCACTGCACATCTGCCACTGTACCTCCAGCCCCCCACAGGAACCACTGTCCTGGGGCAGGGGTAGATATGCTTAGGCGATGTATTGCTTAGTTGTTTTTTGTTTTTGTTTTGTAGGAACAGGGTCTTGCTGTGTTGCTCAGACTGGTCTTGAACTCCTGGGAACAAGCCATCCTTTGGCCTTAGTCTCCCAAAGTGCAGGGATTATAGGCATGAGCTACTGTGCCCAGCCTTAGTTTTGGTTTTGAGCCCTATGAGAATATATACTGTATGTGGTGTTCTGTAACTTGCATTTTTTATATTTTTCAGTTACTATCATGTTTCTAAGCGTCAGCTGCACTGTAGCTACAGTCCCAGCTAAGCTGTGGTTCATTTATTTTCACTGCTACACAAGTGTTCCTTCACCAAGAAATCCCCATGTATCTGTCCATTTTCCTGACTTGTTTGTGATTTTTATTTAAGAATAGTGTTGTCGAGAATAGCCTTGTACATGACCTTTGTGCACAAATGCCAATTTCCCTTGGGCCTATGCCTAAGATTGGGATGACTAGGTGTATGTATATTATGTACAAATCCTTTGTCAGTTACAAGTGTAGGAAATAGCATTTCCCAGTTTGCAATTTTTTTCTCTTTATTTCACTTCTTTGAGTGTCTTCTGGTTAAACTGGGGAGTGAACTTCTACATAATTGTATGTATCAATCATTTCTCTTTTAAAAATAAGTCTTTTAAGATACAATTTATATATCCTATGATTCACCTATTTGGAGTGTAGAGTTCAGTGGTTTTTAGTGTAGCCGTAGAGCTGTACAACCATCACTGCAATACATTTTATAATATTTCTATCACCCAGGACAGAAACCCCTTCCCCATTAGCAGTCACTCCCCATCCCATCGTACTCCTTAACCTTAAGCAACTACTCATTTGCTTTCTCTGTAGATTTGCCCATTCTGGATATTTCACATAATAGAATCATACAATATTGGTCCTTTTGTGGTTGGCTTTTTTCACTTAGCATGTTTTCATAGTTTATCCATTTTGCAACATGTATCAGTACTTCATTTTTGAACTTTTGTGGATAAGTTTTTGTGTGGCTATACGTTTTTATTTCTCTCAAGATTATATCTAGAACTGGAATACCTGAGTGATGTGATAACCTTGTGTTTAAAGTTCGAGAAACTCCCAGGCTGTTTTGATAAACGGCCCCATTATTTTACAATCCCACCAACAGCTTATAAGGGTTCCACTTTTCTCCATGTCCTCATCAACTCTTGTTCTTATCTGCCATTTATTTATTTAGTCATACCCTTCCTAGTGGATGTGAAGTGGTAGCTCAGCTTGGTTTGGGTTTGCATTTCCCAGAGGGTTAATGAGCATATTTTTCTGTACTTATTGGGCATTTGTATATCTTTTTTAGAGAAGTATGTATTCAGATTCGTTGCCCATTTTTAACTGGTGTGTTTGATTGTTACATATTCTAGATGCAAGTCCCTTACAAGATGTATAATTTGTAGATATTTTCTCCCATCCATGGGTTGTCTTTTCACTTTTTTGATGTTGTCCTTTGAAGTTACTGTTTTTGAATCCACTCGACGTTCTCTTTTAATTGGTACATTTAGACCGTTTACATTCAAAGTGATTGTGGTATTGCTAGGTTAATATCTACCAGGTTTATAATTGTTTCCTATTTGTTACATTTGTTTTCCTCTTACCCCACCCCACTTTTTTCTGTCTTCTCTGGTTTTAATTGAGCTTTTTAGATAGTTCTGTCTTGTCTCCTTGCTTAGTATATCAGTTATGCTTCCTTTTAAACATTTTTAGTGGTTTCCTTAATGTTTACAGTACAGTAAACAATTTTAGCTAATTTAAGTCCACCTTTGACACCAGGCTACTTCCTTCACATGTCCTGCAGGTGCCTTATCACAGAGCAGTCCCCGTTTTTCTCCCTTGCCCACCCATCCCTTGTGACTCCAATGTCCCATCATGGATTGTGGTTCCTCTGTCCTTATTTAAGAAATCTTTCCTACCCCAGATAAGAAAGATGTCTAGTATCAGTAAGCATCCCAGAAGGAAATAAGGTGGCACCTTGGCCCTCTTTTTATTAAATATAATAGCTGCCATCCCACAGGTTCAGAGACACAATGGGGACTTGGTCATTTTCTGGTGATCTTCTCACACTCTTCTCTGGAGCTGGGGGAGTAACCTCAGGAGGGACCCCTGGATGCACCATCAGATAGTTTCCATGGAAAGATTAAGGGGAGAGGGTTTACATTAGAGGCAAGAACTGTGGGCCACATCAGCATGGAAGGGTTGTGGGATCAGTGCAGGCTCAAAGCCTGTGTCTAACAGCCACAGGGGTTCCTCAGTGCATAGCCACCTGGAAAGCTGCCTGCAGGAGTCTGGGAAGACTTGAGGAAGACTCCTCACACGCACATGTTGCCGCTTGTGGTATCCTTCCTTAATGGGATCCAGCTCTCCCACAATCTTGGGTCTGGGTGCTGTCTGAGATGTCTCAGATGCCTGCTGCGTTCTGCCCAGCATGCCCAGTCACTTCCTACTTCTGTGTGTCAAGAAGCATCCTGTCAGGCTGCCTACCTTGTCCACCTTGAAGCTGTTTCCTAGGTCCTTAATGCCAGGCAACCTGTGTAGCACTCCATCCCTTAGTCCCTTTGCTCAGGGTAGTCATTGTAGTATGTCTGCCCTGGTCTTAGGGAGTCAGGATGTCATGGTTCTCATGAGAGTTTGGAAGGCATCTTTTGAAGCATCTGCATCCCTTGGTTATCTGTAGGTTGGACAGTATGGCCCGGGGTTTTTTAGAAGGCTGCAGGTCCTTGGGAGGCATGTACCTGACACCTTGGTAAGGGGAGCAGCCTCCAGGTCTTCCCAGGGAGTGTGGGTTGGGGTAACTTAGCAGTGTCGCATAACAGATCCCCGAGTTTCCAAGACCAGCAGTAGCAGCATTTTCGACCTTGTTAGAAACAAATTCTTGGGCCCCACTTCAGGCCCGCTTGATCTTAAACTCTGTAAGTGGGTCTAGCAGTCTAGGTTTAATAAACTGTCCATGGGATGGAGAAGCACCACTGTGCAAGAAGTCAGGGAGGCCCAGCATATTGACCTCATCAGCATGGATTTTTCCTAATTCTAGACTTTAAGTAACCAATCTTGTGAACGCCACACCCCATTCAGGGTTCTTATTAAATAATCAGAGTGTGAGGCAGGTATGCTTGTCCACACCTGTGGCTCCTGTGGACTGTGTCTATTTCATCCCCCTCAGAGCCCACTTGCACATACCTGCCAGGCCCCTGCCCAAGCACACTGGCCATCTGCTGCAATACAACTTTTTTATGGACTGAGGCGGTGAAGGATGTGAGTGGGGTCCTCAAGGAGAAAGGGCACCACCATAGGAAGCAGCAGCCCCATGAGCAGCCATGGGAGGCTTTCTGCAGGAGAGGATGTTTCTGTAGACTAGAGGGTGAGTGTTCACTGCCACAGCCAGCAGGTACTCTGCCCTCTGGGCCCTTTTCTTCCCCACCTTCCTGACTAAGAGACCTGGGAGAGCTGAGCATTTCAATGCCTCTTTGACTCTGAAATTTTATAGGTACACTCTGGGGCTACCATGGGGGCCTTCTGGTTCTCTCTGCATGTCCTTAGTTGAAAGTTTATAGCTTCTCTTTTCCCCCTGCATATGTTCTGTAGGGCTGTAAGAAGAATGTGCCCAAGCTTATTACCTTTATAGGCACTGTTGTTGCCACACCTTGTTCTCTGAGTGCCCCCTACCTCATCCTGCACTCCCATGGGACTACCAATGTCATGTGTACTCATGTATGCTGAAGATTTGCATATAATCCAAGGTCACTCTGGATGGGGCAGAGGCTTTGGTGTGGGGCCCAGCTGGGGCAATATGTGCTGAGATGGAGGGGTTCAGGCAAGAATCAGGGTATTAGAGGGTCATTTATCTGGAGGAAAGTGGCAGCCAGGGAAGAGGCTGCACCTATGGACAGTGTGGTGAGGAGTGTGGGGAAGGTGAGCAGGATGGCTTCAGGGAGAATGGACACAGGGAGAGGAGATGCAGGCTGAGTTATGGGTGCTGTATTGGCCTGGATACATCCTTTTGCAGGGGGATGACCATGGCCACAGGATTTCTTGCTCAACCCAGATGTTTCTCAAAGTGAGGGAGAGCCATCGCCATGTTAGCTGGGGGGACAGGGTGGAGAAAGCCAGGACTACACGCTGCTGGAGTGGGTGATCTGGCCAGTGAGGGCTTTCAACCAAGTCAAGGGTGAATGAGAAATACCAGAGCAGTGGAAGAGTGTTTGCTTTGAGGGGGATTCTTTGGGGGAAGGCTACACAGCCATGTATGGGTGATCACATGAAATAGAAAGTTGCAATTTGTTTTTTTCCAAGTGAGGTATATGGAGAAAACTGACAGAGGTATGCCCCAAACTGGATTCAGGAAAGAAAGAGGTTAGAGAAGGGTATAGTGAGTAATTAGACACATTGCTGAGAGCTCAAGTGGTCATTTGACAAAATTGGCCTGTAGTTGTCACTGGGGAAAAATGGAACCAAATGGAAATCTTACAAAGGAGCCGATTTGCCAAGAAGGTGGTGCCTTTGGCATCAATCAAATGTGCTCTGGGATGCTAAGGTCTGTTCCCCTCCAAGGAAGACATTATGAAAGCCTGAGTGGAGCGTGGTCTCTGGAGACAGGGGAGTGAACACAGCCGGGAGCCTTGTTCTGGTTTTCACTGAGGGCTCCCCAGAAAGCAGGCCATGTGGTTGTCCAAGGACAGTGTGCAGCCAGGACCACGTTGCCTGACTGACATCTTTATGGTACATGCCCCAGCTCAAAGCAATGCAGAAAACCCTATTCACATGGTGACTGCCTGTTGCAGAGAGTCAAACCCACCCAGGGGGAGAGTCACCACACAGCACTGGAGTTGAGTTTCATGAGAGATGTTCCTAACACCCTGACTTGACCTGTGCCCACACATAGCTGGGCAAACTTGGTCCTCGTCTGTCCAAGGAAACACTTGTGGCAGCCACATTAGGGCCTGACTGCATGATGCTTGATGATCTAGCTTGTGAAAAATAGCCACTGAACAGGGCGTGAGAGAGGAGGGCGTGCTGTGTATGTGGCCACCTTGCTGGGAGTCACCTAAAGCATTGCCAGACCCAGTTCCCCCTGCGGAGGGGATATACTATAAGCATCCATCTAGGAGGGTATTGGCGATACCAATTGTCAGCTCTATAGGTAGTGAGCATACATCATATAGAATTTCACAGCACCTAATAAGTACATCTCTCACTTGAAGCAGACTTGCCTTTACAGACCTGTGAACATAAGAGATGATGTAAGGCATGAATTCATTTTATAAGTTAGAAGTTTTAGACTTGAAAAATGTATCAGCCTGGAATTAGACAGAGATTGCAGGCTTATTTTATAAGAGTTTTATAAAAATAAATGGATAGGAAATAAGTTCAGGGAACTGGAAAATCCAGTGGATTATTAGACACAGGTGATGTTGCACACCTGGGAGGTGGTGGTTGGAACAGGCTGTGTGGGGCACTGGCCCCTGAGCGCAGGTCCTTGGCTGGTCCTGTAGGGTGGTGGTGTTCAGGTGTTCCCTATAGGGCCCAGTGATAAAGAAGTAAATTATGTTTTTAGAAATGAAATCAAAGGGCAAATGGGATGTGTTACCCAACTAGCTTTATTGCAGTCCATTCCCCTCCTCCCTACAAAGTGAGGTACACCCTTGTTCCTTTCTTTAAGAAATAATAGGAAAAAAACTACATGACCAGCATCCCACTGTGTGCTAGGCCAAGCATTTCATATGCATTGTGTCTGGTTTATCCCCTCTGCAACCCTGGATGGGGTCAATGCTATTAATCCCATTGCATGGTAAGGGAATTATGAAGACTAAGAGAAATTAAGGAACTTTCCCAGAGTCCCTTTTCAATTAAACAGAGGTGCTGGGATTCAAATCTCAGAAGCCTGAGTCCCAGGCCCAAGATCTCCATTGCTGAGTTGAGTCCTACTAGAGTGTCTTCTGTGGTCTGTGTGTAAGGTGATGCCTGGAGTCCCTTCATTGCCACCTCCCTCCCTTC
>CAUYQV010194491.1:0-19586 GCA_963574575.1 Galagoides demidoff | reverse complement strand
AAAATAAAATAAAATACATAAATAAATAATAAAAGAAAAACAAACAAGCAAACAAACAAGCTATGACATTTAAGAGATTCATAGTTTGAGGGTTGTTAAAATATAATTTTCAAGAAGATTTTGTTTTTCAGGACAAAACTGGTAAGATGCTGCAAGTTCAAAGGTGACTGTAAAGAAAAGACCAATTTATGTTTCAAGAATATTGAAACAAGTATGCAAATGGAGCATGCTTTTTTCTCAGAGAGAAAATCTACCAATGTATAAAATTCATTTGCATGTCTATGGACAAGAATTATTCTGCATTCTTATCAATTATCCACAATTTACAGAGTTATAAAATAACTCATGTAGAATCTGAATCAATTAACCAGGAAGGGAATGTTATAGACTGTGCATAGTTTTTCACTGAAGCTTAAATTTTTCCCTCCAGGGCAAAGACAGACATACTGCACAAGTGGCAGATTCTGCTGTCTACACCCTCTGGGTTCTTCTGCACCAGCCCTTCCTGCTAACAGAACCTTGAACTATTGAGGTGAATGTAGAGTCTCCTCCTCCTGCCCCCAGGCATAAACTAACAGTAATTCCTCATTCACCTGGCCAGTGGTTGGTTTGGGGTTGGCCTCAGTTTTTCCCAAAAAGACATAAGGAAAATTTGTTGTTTGCATGCAAGATTTCTAGGAAAGGATTTGTTTTCTTGATAAAAACAGCCGTTGACAACTGGTATAGGCCTCTTCTTTTTCCTTTCCCCCTTTTCGTATCTCAAATATAGGAATAGTTACCAGAATTCAGCTGTCATTGTGTGCTCATAGAACTATCAGAATAAAAACAATAATATTAATAAAGGTTGTATTAGTTAGCTTGAGCTGCTCTAACAAAATGCCATAGGCTGAGTGGCTAAACAGAATTTATTTCTCACAGTTCTAGGATCTGAAAAGTCTAGGATTTAGATGCCAGATGGTTCTATTTCTGGGGAGGACTTGCAGACAGTGGTCTTCTAACTACATATTCACATGACAAAGAGAGACTGAGAGAGGTAGAAATAGAGGAAAAGAGGGAGGGAAGGAGAGAGGGAGAGAGAGAAAGAGAGAGAGGGAGAAAGAGAGAGAGAGAGAATATGTGCTTAGGTCTCTTCTTATAAGAGCCCTACCCTCATTAATCCCATTATAAGGGCCCTACCCTCATGACCTTGTCTAAACCTAATTACCTCCCAAAGGCCCCATCTCCAAATGCCAGCATACTGGGGATTAGGACTTCAACATATAAGTTGGGGGAGGGGGACACAATTCAGCCTGTAGCAATAGCTAATGCTTCCATAATACTTATATGTGTGAATTATTGTTCTAAGTGCATTGTTATATATTGACTCTTGCTATTACCCTGAGAATAGGTATTATTTCCATTATTTTATGAACAAATTGATTTGTCGTGAGCTATGAAGACCCCAGCCCTGGCTTGGTCTTTATCAGATTGAAGAATCTTCTTATGTTAGTTCTCTAAGAAACTATATCATAAAAATTAGTTATAAAAAAGACTTGAGGCTTAGGATGATTGATTATATTTCTCCAGAGACGTTTTTGTTTGTTTATACCAAATGTCTGGGGCCACCAAAAATAAGATTGGTATAAACCAGTCTCCAACACTGAACCTTTCTGGGCCTCCCCGTGACAGGCAGCAAGGCTGCAAATGTGAGGGCTGGGGAGCTTCCAGTTCACTCTGGCCTCTGGTGCACGGCCATTTAGGGTCCAATCCATAGCACAGTGGTTTATTCTAATTTTTGACTTCCCAGTCTTAGGACGTTGCCACAGTTGCTGTTCTCATTCTTTTCCTGGAAACTTCTGGAGCCCCCAGGGCTAAAGAGTTCTCAACAGCACACTCACCTCTCTGCATTTCAACATGCCCTATATCTTGGCTCAGTTATTCCTCACAACACTGCCAGTTCTTTAATACCCTCAAGCAGATTTTTAAAAAGTAATTTTATCACACTTTCTCAATGTCCTTAGAGGAAACATTGTCAGGTGTACCATATGGGAAACATAAGTCTCTTTTCTTCTATAACCTAAATTTTAACTGCATTGACATCAATATAACTTCTGTGCCATCAACATCACCCCTTTGTTTAATAGAGTAGAATTGCTAAAAGTTGCATCCTCTGTGCTACCGAAAGCCCCTTCATCATTTCTGTAAACATTTTCAGTGGGAGGATTGGTGATTTTATAGGTTGTTTTCTTCACTACAACCTGTATCTCTTCTATCACATGGCCCAACGGTTGTTACCATATAGCTCCTGATGGAATACAACATCTCCATATTTCATTCCCAAAGTGTCACCAACACAAGCATGGAGGTTATACAAAAGCTCCTGAAGCATAGCAAACACAAAGCAGCATAGTTGAACAGTAGACCTGAGTGTGCAGAGTTCTTCAATTCCCTCTTCACATGGCGTGTTTTTCCTCAGCTGTCTCCCCACTCTCACTCTGTCCACACCCTCCCTTACCTTCTCCCCTGTCCTCACAGGTAGGCTTGTTGTTCAGATTCTCCTGCTTCCCACCACTCTGGGACTGAAACTGTCTACATTAAACTAATGTAGATACATAAGGTATAAATCTTAATCAAAGTCACGTTTTTATAAAACATAACCAGCCCTTGTAAGATTAACCATATCAATAACTAAGAAAATGACATGAAGGTTATGTTAACCAGTTAGATGAGAGTATTTCAAAATGTATATGGAAACAGCACACTGTGCCCCATGATTGCATTAATGTACATAGTTATGCTATAAGAAATTAAAAAAAAGAAAGAAAAGAAAAGAGAATATAACCAGCAGTTAACCAACCATTTTTCTCTAACTTCCTTATGGCTATAATTGGTTACTAACCTGAGTGACAGGTGCAAAATTTGTGACTTCTCCCACTATGTCTATGGATAATGTTGCCATTCTAAAACCCAAAGACTTATGATTCTATAGATAACATCCCTACCATAAAGTCCAAAACTTATGCTTCTCTTGATAACATTATTATTAATATTACAAGTCTAAGACTTGTCTTTAAAGTATTTTTATTATTTATTTTTACTTATTTATTTAGACAAGATTCTTACTCATTTACCCTAGGTAGAGTGCTGTGATGCTGTAGCTCACAGCAACCCCAGAAACCGTGAGGGTTTGAGCAATACTCTTGCCTAAGCCTCCTGAGTAGCTGGGACTACAAGCACCTGCCACAATGCCTGGCTAGTTTTTCTATTTTTAGTAGAGACATGTCTTGATTTTCTCAGGCTGGTCTCGAAATCCTGAGCTCAGGCAGTCCACCTGCCTCAGAGAGTGCTAGGATTACAGGTGTGAGCCACCATGCCCTGCCTACAGTACTTTTTAGACTCCAGATTCTGGGGAACACATTAATGCCAGCCAGACCTATAGCTAGATGTGGAAACATATCCAACAGCCTTGAGATCCTCCTACCCAGGAAATCTCCCAACTGAGAAGATAATCTCTGCTTCCCAACCCTGTGTGTTTATCCCCTCCCCCAATCAGCAGACCCAATTCCCTAACCCTTTGCCCTCTGAGCTAACTTTAAAAACCCTTTCTCCAATGGGTTTGAGAAATTCCCCCCATCTCCTAGCAAGGTGCTTTCCATATTTTACTCTTTCTCTGCCACAACCCCAGCTATCTCAGTGTATCAGCTTCCTCCTGAGTGGTGGACAATGAACCTGGTTGGGTTATGATGGGATTGTTAGTTCTCTCTTCTTTGAAAGTTGCCGGTTCTCAGATCCTGTTTGTTCTGAATGGAGGGCAGTTTAAATCTCTCCCAAATCATTACTTTAAAGTAAGTTCAGGTCTGACCTCATTAAAAATAATTTTCAAAAAATGGCAAAATCATGACTTTCATATAAATATAAAAATGAACATGTTAATTTTGTTTAATTCATATGATGTAAAGAAACTGGTTCAAAGGAAACATCAAAAAGCATACAGAGTCAAGGAACTGAATTATAAATGGCAACAGAAGGGGGTTTTCCACAGTGAGGATGGAAGTCGATGGAAACACTGTGAGACATGACAGAGTTTGCAAATCCACCAGTTACCTGCAGTTTAAAGAGGTGCAAAATGTCTCAAAGACCATGACCTGGTTCCAGAGCCATACTACCCGAAAGGGAAGGCTGTGCTGTAGACGATGCACTTGTTTTCAGTGAACACACCTTGTTTGTTTTTTGTTTTGGAGGGGTTTTTTTTCCACTTCACATAACTGAAAACTCCTTAGGGGTCCTCCTTTTGTTAGTCAAAGCTCTAACTACTGTTCTGGAAGTACACTTTTGCCTTCACTACCATCAAACTGAGAGACAGTATCTGAGCATCAAAGGATAGCCAGATGATGTTTTTAGATTACTTTTTTCCAGCAAAGGCCCACAGGATTCATTTGTTCTTTTCCGTCTCATCTGAATTGCATAAAATAAGCCAGCCATCTCTTCCCATTGTCACCTGAGGTTGAAGCGGCCTTCACCTCTGCTGACATCCCTGGGTATGGTATCTTTTATCATTAGTGACTCATCTCAAAACATTAAATGTTGGCACAGATGATTTTAAAACCTAAGCATTCAGACTTTTAGTTTTTTTTCCTATTAAGAAAACATTTCAGCATTTAAACCTATAATAATAGGATTACAGAATGTCAGAGCCAAAGGGGGCCTTAAAAATGATCTAGTCCAATATTGTACTTTACAAATGAGGACCCACAAGTTCCAGAGGGGAAGTGACCTCCTAACCAAGGTCACAACAGAAGCCAGAGCACAGGAATGGGACACTGACATTCTGTGTACACGTATTTTGCCTTTTAGGGTCCATTTCCGAACCAACCAGCTTATTTCCTTTGTTATGCTCCAGTAAGTCCTCCACAGAGATGTTCTGCATGCTTAATTTTCATGGCACTTATGCTAATTTCCAGTTACGAAATGATGAAGTGCTTCCTACATGTAGCAAGTATTTTGCTTTGGATATGAGACACTTGAAAAATCCCTCTAGAGTTAAAGAAATGAGTGTGTCATGATGGAATGAGTCTTTGTGGAGATTATAAAACATGTCCACAGTTCTGATATTCTTGCCATAGTCCCTTTTGTGCTGCTTTTACAAAACACTTGAAACTTATTTCTCACAGTTTTAGAAGCTGTGACGTCTAAGATGAAGGTACTGGCTGGTGACTCAGTTGTCTGGTGAGGACTGCACCCTGCTTTCGGGATGGTGTCTTAAATGCTGCATTCTCCAGACAGAAGGAAAGCTGTATTCTCAGTAGCAGAAGAGCAGAAGAAAGTGAACCTACGCCCACAAGCTCTTTTAATAATAGCATTAATCTACTCACAAGGGCAGACCCCTTATTGACTAAACACCTCCCATTAGTCCTCGCCTCCCACCACTATCGCAGTGGAAATTAAATTTCCAGTGCACAAACTATGCAAACTGTAACACCAGCCATCATTAGGTAGAGTTTAATTTGCCTTCCTTGAACATGGCCTTCGATGACTTAACTTTCTAAATAAATAAGATGCACTGGAAGTGACAGTGCTGACTTATGGTGCGGGGTGGTAGGATGTAAGGTGTCTTCATGGCTCTCTCTTAGAACACGTGCTTTTGAAGGCCTGTGCTTCCATGGAAGAAATCAGCCACATTGAAGGCACCAAGCTGAAGAGACCATGTGGACATTCCTGAGCTCTCCCATCTACTTCAGGTATTTGAATCTTTTCAGGAAATAAGAAAAAAAGCTTCACAAAGACTGAGACCTTAAAGAACTGCTTAACAGGCGTGGTCTACACCCAGAACTGTGACAGACAACAAAGATCAACAGCCATTGTTCTTTTATGTTCTAAGTTTGCAGTGCTCTGTTGCTCAGAAATACACAGAACAGCCCCTGTGAGAGGCAGTGAAATATCTGGGCCCTGAAAACCTGAGTATAGATGTAAACAGGGTTGTTAAGTTACAGCAGATTCCCCAGTTAACTAGCATGCTGTTCCCATTTCTTCAGCTTGACTGCATGTACAAGAGCTCATTAGAGTAATTCACTTTTCAACAGGAAGTCTGAGCTGATGATAAAACCCAGGTGCTCACGGAGCATAGGACCACGTTTCTCATGGCAACCCTCATTGATAGCCATGCAGCTTTCCTCGTTGCCTGATGGAGCTTCACAGAAGAAAGGTACATTGAAATAGAGCACACTTGCCTGTAAAAATTTTGCCCTGATGTAATTCCATACACCCTGAAAAGGCTAAGATGATCTCATTTTTGACATAAAGACACATCAGTCATTTTGGAAATGGAAACTGGTGCAGGTAGATGAAACGATTTGTCTGAGGTCTCTCGATATATCCACGGCACAAGGTTTCGAATGCCCAGCCCTTTCTTGTTTTCCTCCCATCAGAACTTCAAAGGTGAAGATTCCTGCCTTTGAAGGATTCCAAGAAGTTGAAAACCAGTAGAAAGTTTTAAATCTCTATTTAAAATTACCATTCAATTGTAAAAACTGCCATAAGCATGAAGAGTCTTCTCTGTCGATGCTTTCTTGCTCCTTTGTTCTCCAGATGTTTAGTTGTGTATTTTATAGATATTTATAGAATCAAGCACTTCAGAACTGACTCCCTCACCTAAAAAGTCCTGGACTTGTGCTAGAATCTGAGAAGCACCAGTGCTGAATGCAAGTTCACTGATTGAGGACAAACATTTATTTATAATCATGTTTTAATAAGATTTTTAAAAATCCTGACAAGTTATCTTTAAGTATATAAAGAAGCAGCGTTCTCTGATTCTGAGCTGTAGGGTCAATACACTTCCCTATAATCCAAGGAGAATAAATAGGGCCAGTCCTCAGCAAAATTGTGAGGTCAATCTGTCAATCCAGGCATCCTCCAGATGCACCCTTCTGATCCTGTGGCTCTCGTCCCTCACACTTCAACCTTGTAAGTCTTCCCTGCTCTTCTCTTCTGCTTTCTCTGTCACTGTGATTATCTCTTGGATTACTCATTTGTCCATCATACTTGTGTACCAGCTTTGCTATATGAGTGGTAGATAGACCCCCAGCTTTAAGAAGAGTCTAACTACCTAAATTAACTACGGTAATTAACTCCTCCAAATAGAGCGGTAAGTCCAGTGTTTGTGGGAAGAAGTCCTCCTTGCCCACAACTATGAGCAATGAAGACACATAGTAACAGTTACTTCCAGCAGTAATCTCCTAACACAACTGGAGAATAAAGTCACTGCCCTGAAAAGGGCAGAATCAAGAAAATCATAAGAAATACAGAGCCCTGATCAAACTACTCCTGAAGACCCCTGAATCCCGGGTCTTTCAGCTATGTGATCAGTTATTATGTAGCTAGTCTGAGTTACATAATCCTCTTCTCAGTGCCCAGAGGTATACTAAGAGTCAGTGACAATATAAAATCTCTTCCCTCGGATGGTTCATTGGAGGTTCTGTTTTTAAGGACAGGTTCCGTTTCTGGTAATGTGGCTGAGGACATTGCTCTGATGGAAAACAATTAAAATTTAAAATGTTTTTTAAAAATATTCCTGAAGGTAAAAAACTGATGATAAAATGTAAAGAAATTATTATGAAAACATCTAAGTAAAATCTGGAACATGAGCTCTAAAGCCATGTTTGTCCTGAGAACATTTGTAAAACAGGTAAAGCCATCAATTCTGAACACTTCTTTGGGCATGACTACAGAGTGTGTGAAGCCTTCAGTCAAAGCCGGGATTTACTTGGGTGTTCTGATAGGAGATGGCTAACATTTTAAAGATGGAACCCTGTAAGTCTATCTCTTAAAGTAAAAGAGAACCAGAAGTAAGCTCCCATTCACCCTCTACCTTCAGGGAATTGCAATAAAATTTGCCTTGACATTAAACAAAATGACAATATGAGGGTCTCGGAGAAGTTGTGACCACAGCTGGCTCTCATTTGGATCTGCAGTCCAAGTTACCCATCACTTAAGTATCACCATCACAAAAAATCCACATATTTCTATAAAATAATGGCACAGTAAGGCAGAGAACTAAGCATGACAATTGTGAAGAAAATGATTTCTGGCCTGGATGTAGAAAACAAGTGGAGGTGGTTGTGAGTTTTTTAGAAAAAGTGGCTCCCTAAGGACCTGGTATGGCCAGTCAGGAAATGCATCTGGTCTGTGACAGAAAACCTCTTTTCATTCATCATACTTGTTGGTCATTGCCTTTTTCTGATGACTCATTATGATGAATGAGACCCTCAGAAAGACGGGCAAAAACATTAGGACCATGATGCTCCCAGGAGGACAGCAAAGAACTACAGCATTTTTGTAAGGTTTCCTTTTAATGTGAGGGTAGAGGGAAAGACCTGAGTGATAAGGATGTTAAGCTTTACCTGACCATCAGGCAGAGAAAGAAAGTGAGATAGTTAAAAAGTTCTCCCACCCTTTGTGTTCTGGGAAATGGCTAACACCAAGGGACTACTCTGCTCATACATATCCCAAGACCAAACCAATCTCCATCTCCCTCCTGACTCCCATAGACTTGTCTACCTGCCTCTATAAATCTACAGGCCACTCTCCTTTCCTCTAAAATGCTCATCATTAAGGAACATCCCTTCAATTGCAATATCCTAAATAAAATTATGTTAATTACCTGGTGCATGTTTTCTTTCACAAGTGACCTAGACCAGGTCTACAATTAATACAAATTAATGGCATTTGGCTGCCTGAAACATTTGAGGTCTGATGATTAAGTTTAAGAACTCATCCTAGAAAAAGTGCTCCTTGCTCCTTGCTAGATACCACTACAGTCACTTGACATAGTCCCATTAGGAAGCTGTGCACCAATGTCAGTGCCTAGTCCACTCCTCAATGGTATTTTGGAACTCTTTTTCTGGAATGGTTGTCATTATATTACTCTTGACATCCTGAATGTCCTCAAAAATGTCTTCCTTTCAATATTTTTTTTATTTTCAGGTAAATAAAAAGTTAATTGGGGATCAGATAAGGTGAGTAGTGAGGGTGTTCCAATACAGTTATTTGTTTACTGACTAACCACTCCTTCACAAGCTGTGCTGTATGAGCTGGTGCATGCCTTGATGTAAGTCATGAGTCATTGGCCAAGATTTTCAGTTAAAATTTTCTTGATTCTCTACTTTTTTAAGTCTCATAAAATTATTTTATTTTATTTATGGCATGCTTTTACAAGGCACCATTTATTTATTCACACATCTCTGTTTTTCATCTTTCCCACTGGATTGGGAAGAGGTACAGTATCTGTCATATTCCCTTTATTTCAACTCATTTGCCTATCTGTCTACAGTTTCTTGATCTGAATCTGGAAATAGTAAATTTTCAAATAATATTTGTCACATGAAAAAATAAACTTGTGTCTTCCACTATCCTTTTCACAGAATATACATGGTAAGTGTTTAATGTATAGTTGGATGGTGTGTGGAAGAATGACGGGTTGGCTGGTTGTCTGAACAAAGATAACTATGCAAAATCAATCAATTTAATATCTCCTTTTTTTCCCGTTATTATACTGTATTTTTTTTTAATTGGGGATTCATTGAGGGTACAAGATGTGTCACACACTAAGACCCCACTCCCTCCCTCCTTCCCTCTCTCTGCTCTTCCTTTCCCCCACCCCCTTCCTTCCTTCTCTCTCTCTGCTCTCCCCTTTCTTTTTTTTTTTTTTATTAAATCATAGCTGTGTACATTAATCTTGTTTCTCTATTGAAGTTTACTTGGCTTGCTATGCTTTTCACAGCCAATGATTTTGATGAACAATATGATGAAGTTTTACAACTTTCTCATCAATTCTTCTGCTCATTACTGGCTGCTCTGACCTCTGTTCATCAGTGATACTTTCTCTTCCCTTGGAAAAATGTTTAATCTATTGTATACTGCCATTTTCTTCATGACACTATTTCCATAAACATAGACTTCCACGTCCATGTTTTTACTTCCACACTTAACAAGTTTAACTAGAAATGTAATGTTTTTTCTTTTTTTAAATTCAAGCTCCAACATTCTCACGACAGTATACAAAAACATAATGAACAACAACAATGAACAGGCTCAGCACCTGTGGCTCTGTGGCTAGGGCACCAGCCACATACACCGGAGCTGGCTGATTCAAATCCAGCCTGGGCCTGCCAAACAACAATGACAATAGCAATAAAAAATAGCTAGGGTATGGTGGACACCTGTAGTACCAGTTACTTGGGAGACTGAAGCAAGAGAATCACTTAAGCCCAGGAGTTTGAGGTTCCTGTGATCTGTGACACCGTGGCATTCTACCGAGGGCGACATAGTAACACTCTGTCTCAAAACAAAAAAATAAACAAAAAAATCACAATAATGAACACTGCTCAGCCAGACACTGCCATGCATTGACATAAACATGGCTGTGAGACTCTGTTATACAAAGATTATGAATGCTTACCAAGTTGTTCGCACAGTGCTGCTTATAGCAAGTGCATGGCAACAAGTTCACAAACTTAATTGTCAGATCGCCTATGTCAAGATTTTCACATAATGAGCTCATGGATAAGAATGAAGTATATTTTACCTAGGTAGAAGAAAGGAAATATTTTCTAGAACCAAGGTGATCTAATCCTTAGAACAATCCTTTCAGCTAAAATTATATACTTGTTAATATAGAGAATATCAGGTTTGAAAGGAAATTTTAAAAAAAGAATTTTAAGAAATAAATTAGAAGATATATGTACTTGGCATTAGGTTAGCATTTGAATACCAGGCTCTGTGGCTAACTTTGTGATTGGAGGGGACCTTTGGTGTAATTGCTGTTCCCAGTACACACTTCTTTTACCCTTCCAGCTGAATCTTGGCTGTCAGTTAAACTACACATCTTTTAGGCTATTAGTGGGTGTATTTGGTTCCAGTCCAGGGCTTTCTTCATTTTTCCTTCTCAGTAAAGATGTGAGTAAGCTGTCGTGATTTGCCCTTGCAACCTGAGTTGTGACAAGACATTATTTAAAGTTTAATTTATCATTGCAGAGAAGTGGGTTAATCAGAAATGAGTGGTTTTATATTAATATTGTTTCTTTGACAAAGACTAGATGAGTAGATCAGAGATTGTATTAGAAACACCCTCATTGAGGCATTTAGAAATGATATTCATGTGGATATGATGAAGACTCAAGGGATGATGTATAATAATAAATTTAGATAGTTTTGAACTAACAAGAAAAATCCTCAAAGAATACTAATGGAGAAAAAGCTGTGCTTCCATAGGACATTACATACTGCATATACATAGCGTATCTCTCTGTGTTATCAGATGTTAGTCTTTTATTGTTTTTAAACTACTTAATGATTTCTGTAAATAGATAGCTCTGCAAATCCTGCTTTGTCCAGTAGAGTTTTAAGTGACTTCCCTCCCTCTGGTAGGAAAACCATTTTTGCCTCCATGTGCAATTCACTTCCTCTGCTTCATCTACCGTGTATTTGTTTTTTCATTCTCTCTCTCGTTCTTTATATTTTTTGAACTACTTATAGTCTTAGAGAGGCTACTCTCATGGTTCTCCAGAACTGCTGGCATTCTGATAATAAAGGTATTTAGACCTATCCCAAATCTGTACATATTGGCTGGACAGGGAAAGACCATGGTGGACCCTCTTCATCTGGTGACACTATTTCCAGGGGAAGTAGACAAAGTTGCAAAGGCTATGTCTGGTAGTTCTCCTTTATAACACCTAGGCCAGGCCTACCTTGTGGTTCAGAGGTCACCTTGGAACCAGAGTCTTACAACCCATGGGGACCTCCCATGTGCCTCTCTGAGAACCTATTAAGGAGTATGGACCATTAGACCATGATGTATATTTAAGCTAATGTCATGACAATTAGTCTTTTTTTTTTTTTTTGAGACTGAGTCTCACTATGTCACCCTCAGCAGAGTACTGTGGCATGATAGTTCACAACAATATTAAACCCTTGGCTCAAGCGATTCTCTTGCCTAAGCCTCCCAAGTAGCTGGGATTATAGGCTCCTGCCACAATGCCTGGCTATTTTTAGAGACAGGGTCTTACTTTTGCTCAGGCTGGTCTCAAACCCATGAGCTCAGGCAGCTCACCCACCTCAGCCTTCCAGAGTGCTAGGATTACAGGCATGAGCCACTGTAGCCAGCCATGATAATTAGTCTTAAGGCTGTTCTAGGTTACCTTTAAAACTCTGTCATACCTGTTACGAAGTTAGAGAGTCTTCCAAATTTTCTTATAGTGGGTACACTAAGTTCCAATTGGTAGATGGGTATGTTACTCCCTCCTCCACAGGTGTGAGCACTACCTTGAGACAAAACTAAGATGAGAGGCACCAAGATGAAGGCCTGGCAGCCCTGCTCTTGTCCTCTTTCTCCAACAGAGTCAGATTCTTAACTACATAGGTAACAATTCTATTCTAGGAATCCAGGTCAGGGGTTATCAGCATCTAGCACAATGTAGCAAATACATCAAGTACCCCCAAAATACTTGAAAATATTTGCAAATGATAAAAGATAATTTTGTAGCCAGTTCCCATTGAACAAATTTTAATGACTCCACAGTAATCCTCTCCCTCAACTAATGACTTGAACTTTGAGTTGTTTCCCAGAAATGGTTGACTTTGTGCAAGGCAAAGAAGCTGAGATTCTAAAGGCAACCTGGGCAGACTTCCTGACACCAAGATTTTACATCTCCTACAATCTGTCCCTAGTGCATATAAGCCCCTTGTGAGGTACCCCACAACCTGTGCTAAAGCACATGCCACACCCTCTGAAAACCCCGAAATGCCCTTTAGTTGGAGAAAGGGATCTGAGGCAACATCTCCCAATAAGATATCTGTCATACTAAAAATCCTTTCTTCCTTGGCAATGCTCCTTTGTCTCCATGATTGAATTTTTGTGTGTTAAGCAGTTGGACCTGAAATCCCCTTGAAGTTGTGACAACAATTATTTCTTTTAAAAGGCAGTAATTTGAATGAAAATCTTAAATGAAAAAAATTAGATTAAGTTGCAGAGGTATATGAAGAAAATATACAAATGGGCCCTGTCTCTCTGACCAACCAGAGGAAGCCAGGCACCTTCTCTGGGAGCAGCTACTGGCAGATATATCTGAGATCTGAGTCTTCAACCCAGAGTAACTGATTTATTAGGGTGTAACAGAGAGACCAGCTGAAAATAAGACAGAGTGACTTAGCCCCACCAAACCAAAGAGGCACCCAGTTTCTCAGGCCATAGCACTGTACGTGTCCTTGGCAAAGCTCTATGTGAAAGGCCAATGGTGTGTACATCAAACATGGGGCGGAATCAGTGGAGAAACTCCAGTAACATGAATAACCAGAGTAGATCAACCCTCCCAAGGAAGGACATGGCAGATGCAACTGAAGACCCCATCCATAAACAGATGGCTGAGATGTCAGAAATTGAGCTCAGAGTCTAGATAGCAAATAAGATCAACAGAATGAAGGAAAGGAGGGAATCAGAATTTTAAATTATTCAAAAGACATCTCAAGAATTCAACGATTTCAAAGATAAAATTCAAAGATTTGGACACATTGAGGCAAGACTTTGCATCCTTCAAAGATCTGAAAAATATGGTAGAATTCCTCACTAACAGAATGGAGCAGGCAGAAGAAAAGATCTCTGACGTTGAAGATAAAGCTTTTGAACGCACCCAAGTGCTCAAAGAGGAAGAGAAATGGTGAGCAAAATTGGATCATTCTCTCAGAGAGCTCTAGGATAATTTGAAGAAAACTAATATTCACCTTATAGGAATCCCTGAAGGCAACAAACTTGCTTCATAAAACACAGAGGCTCTTCTTCATGAAAGTATGCAAGAGAACTTCCCAGATATACCAAGAGATTCTGAAATTCAGATAGCAGAACCCCAGTAAAACTCAACCTGAACAAGACATCCCCCAGGCACATCATAATTAACTTCACTAAAATTAATATGAAAGAGAAAATTCCAAAAGCAGCCAGACGTAAGAAAACCATAACCTACAAGGGGCAGAATATCAGAATGACTGCAGATCTCTCTGCTGAAACTTTTCAGGCTAGAAGAGGGGGGTCATTGACTTTTAATCTCCTAAAACAAAATAACTTTCAACCCAGGATACTGCATCCAGCTAAACTGAGTTTCATCTGTGATGGAGAAATTAAGTACTTTAATGACATTCACATGTTGAAGAAATTTGCCATAACTAAACCAGCTCTCCAAGAAATTCTCAAACCTAACCTCCATAATGACCAGTGCAATTCTCCACCACAAAAGTAAACTAACTCAGAAACTTTTGATCAAATTCCAACTTCCACAGTGGCAAAAGGATTAAAGATGTCCATTGGACATTCAAAAAACTTGATACCCAAAAATTTCACCAGATTTATCAATATTCTCAATTAATGTGAATGGCTTAAATTGCCCTCTAAAGAGGCACAGGTTGGCTGACTGGATACATACAAAAACTCAGGCCAGATATCTGTTGCATACAAGAATCTCATCTTACCTTAAAAGATAAATATAGACTCAGGGTGAAGGGATGGTCATCTATATTTCAGGCAAATGGAAAGTATAAAAAAGCAGGTGTTGCAATTTTATTCACATACACAATAGGCTTTAAACCAACAAAAGTAAGAAAGGATGAGGATGGTCACTTTATAATTTGTTAAGGGTAATATTCAATATCATGAGATTTCAATTATTAATATTTATGCACAAAACCAGAATGCACCTCAATTTATAAGAGACACTCTAACAGGCATGAGCAACTTGATTTCTTCCAGTACCATCATAGTCAGAGACTTCAACACTCCTTTGGCAGTGTTGGATAGATCCTCCAATAAGAAGCTAAGCAAAGAAATTTTAGATTTAAACTTAACCATTCAACATTTGGATTTAACAGACATCTACAGAACATTTCATCCCAACAAAACTGAATACACATTTTTCTTATGAGCCCACAGAACATACTCCAAAATTGATCACATCTTAGGTCACAAGTCTAACCTCAGCAAATTTTAAAGAATAGAAATTATTCCATGCATCTTCTCAGACCATAATGGAATAAAAGTTGAACTCAGTAACAATAGGAATCTGCAGACTCATACAAAAACATGGAAGCTAAATAACCTTATGCTGAATGATAGGTGGGTCAGAGACAAGATTAAGAAGGAAATTACTAAATTTTTGGATCAAAGCAATAATGAAGACACGAATTATCAGAACCTCTGGGAAACTGCTAAGACAGCGCTAAGAGAGAAATTTATAGCACTGCAATCCTTCCTCAAGAGAACAGAAACAGAGTAAGTTAACAACTTAATGGGACATCTCAGACAACTGGAAAAGGAAAACATTCCAACCCCAAATCTAGCAGAAGAAAAGAAATAACCAAAATTAGAGCAGAATTAAATGAAATTGAAAACAAGAGGATTATACAACAGATCAATAAATCCAAAAGTTGTTTTTTTGAAAAGGTCAATAAAATAGATAAACCTTTGACCAACCTAACCAGGAAAAAAAGAGTAAAATCTCTAATTTCATCAATCAGAAATGGTAAAGATGAAATAACAACAGACCCCTTAGAAATTCAAAAAATCCTTAATGAATATTACAAGAAACGTTATTCTCAGAAATATGAAAATCTGAAGGAAACTGACCAATACTTGGAAGCACACCACCTTCCAAGAGTTAGCCAGAATGAAGTAGAAATGTTGAACAGGCCTATATCAAGCTCTGCAATAGCACACCTATACAAAATCTCCCTAAGAAGAAAAACCCAGGACCAGATGACTTCACGTCAGAATTCTACCAAACCTTCAAAGAGGAACTAGTACCTATATTACTCAACCTTTTCCAAAATATAGAAAAAAACGAAATACTACCCAACATATTCTATGAAGCAAACATCACCTTGATCCCCAAACCAGGAAAAGACCCAACAAGAGAAGAAAATTACAGACCAATATCATTAATGAACATTGATGCAAAAATATTCAACAAAATCCTAACCAACAGAAGCCAGCAACACATCAAACAAATTATAACCACAACCAAGTGGATTTTATCCCAGGATCTCAAGGCTGGTTCAACATATGTAAATTTATAAACATAATTCATCACATAAACAAATTAAAAAACAAAGACCATATGATTCTCTCAATTGATGCAGAAAAAGCTTTTGATAATATCCAGCACCCCTTCATGATCAGAACACTTAAGGAAATTGGTATAGATGGGACATTTCTTAAACTGATAGATGCCATCTACAGAAAACCTACAGCCAATATCACATTGAATGAAATTAAATTGAAATCATTTCCACTCAGATCAAGAACCAGGCAAGGTTTCCCATTATCTCCATTGCTCTTTTGTAATGGAAATTTTAGCTATCACAATTAGGGATGAAAAGGTGATCAAAGCTATCCATACAGGGTTAGAAGAGAATAACTTTCACTCTTCACAGGTGATATGATTGTATATCTGGAAGATACCAGGGATTCTACTAATAAAGTCTTAGAAGTGATTAAGGAATATAGCAGCATCTCAGGCTACAAAATCAACACTCATAAATCGGTAGCCTTCATATATATCAACAAAAGTCAAGCAGAAAAAACAATCAAGGACTCTATTCCATTCACAATAGTGCCAAAGAAGATGAAATATTTGGGAAAACATACCATGCTCATGGCTGGGAAAAAAATCAACATTTTTAAAATGTACATACTACCAAAGCAATATATAATTTTAATGGAATCCCTATTAAAGCCCCACTGTCAAATTTAAAGATTTCAAAAAAAAATACTTCATTTTACATGGAATCAGAAAAAACCTCGAATAACCAAGATGTTACTCAGAAGTAAAAACAAAGCAGAAGGAATCATGCTATCAGACCTCATACTATACTATAAATTGATGGTGATCAAAACAGCATGGTACTGGCATAAAAACAGAGAGGTAGATGCATGGCCAGAATAGAGAACCAAGAGATAAACCCAGCTACTTACCGCTATCTGATCTTTGCCATGCCAATTAAAAACATTGAGTGGGGAAAAGATTCCCTAATTAACAAATGGTGCTGGGTGAACTGGCTGGCGACCTGTAGAAGATTGAAACTGGACCCACACCTTTCACCATTAACTAAGATAGACTCTCACTGAATTAAAGATTGAAACTATAAAAGTATTAGAAGAAAGTGTAGAGAAAACACTTGAAGAAATCAGCCTGGGTGAAAATTTTATGAAGAGGACCCCTCAGGCAATCGAAGCAACATTAAAAATACACTACTGGGACCTTATCAAACTAAAAAGCTTCTGCACATCCAAGAACACAGTAAATAAAGCAAGCAGACAGCCCTCAGAATGGGGGAATATTTTCTGTTGAATCCACAGAGAACTCAAGCATATTAGCAAGAAAAGAACAAGTGATCCCATCTCAGGTGGGCAAGGAACTTGAAGAGATACTTCTCTGAAGAAGACAGGTACACGGCCTACAGACATATGAAAAAATGCTCATTATCATTAGTCATCAGAGAAATGCAAATCAAAACTACTTTGAGATATCAACTAACTCCAGTAAGATTAGCCCACATCACAAAATCCCAGAACCAGAGATGCTGACGTGGTTGTGGAGAAAAGGGAACACTTCTACATTGCTGGTGGGAATGCAAACTAATACCTCCCTTTTGGAAAGATGTTTGGAGAACACTTAGAGAACTAAAAATAGACCTGCCATTGAGTCCTACAATTCCTCAACTAGGTATATATCCAGAAGACCAAAAACCACATTACAACAAAGATATTTGTACCAGAATGTTTATTGCAACCCAATTCATAATTACTAAATCATGGAAGAAGCCCAAGTGCCCATTGATCCACAAATGGATCAATAAATTGTGGTTTATGTACACCATGGAATGTTAGGCAGCCTTAAGGAAAGATGGAGACTTTACGTCCTTCATGTTTACATAGATGGAGCTAGAACATATTCTTCTTAGCAAAGTATCTCAAAAATGGAAGAAAAAGTGTCCAATGTATTCAGCCCTACTATGAAACTAGTTTATAGCTTTCATATGAAAGCTATAGCCCAAGAATATGGGGACAGGGGAGAGGGAGGGGAGTAGAGAGGGGAGGATGGGTGGTGGGAAGGTGATTGGTAGGACCACACCTATGGTCCATCTTACAAGGGTACATGTAAATCTTTCTAAATGCAGGATATAAATGTCTTAACACAATAACTAAGAAAATGCCATGAAAGCTATATTAACCAGTTTGGTGAAAATATTTCAAATTGTATATAAAAATAGCACACTGTACCCCATGACTGCATTAATATACACAGCTATGATTTAATAAATAAAGTAAAGCATACAAATAGAATTGTGGATATACTCACTATATTCAAATGTTCAGAGGAAATATAGTTCATTTATTTCTTTTTAACTGAACTGATCTGCTCTTTCCTATGAGTCCGCCCTTCCCCAAAGCACACAGTATAAGAAAGAACACAAGAGAAAAATGTTTACCCAATCTGTTAATCTTAGTGCATCCTTATAAACCAAGTCCTATCCTGTATGGTATGAGAGATGATATTTTGTTGTGGTGTCAACAGGGATAAGATCTTTACGTCTCTCTGGTCTCTCTTGCAGAGTGGTTACCTGCTGATCTTGGACACCTACATCAAGTCACCCATCTCACCACCTCCTACTATTGCCGATGCATGATCTGTTCCCATCACTGGCAGCAAGTGAGGACACGTAATGTCTCTCCTAGAGGTCCCCACCTGCCCCCACCCCATTATTCCTGAGGGAGAATGCTACATGCCCCTCAATTTTCTTTCTGGCAATGCCAATTCTATTGCTTCTAAAGTCTCTCCTCTGTACCTTTCTCTTTTCCATCACTTTGTTTTCTCCCCACAATTATCAAGGCTCTGTTTGCACTCCTTATCCACTCAGGAATTCCCAAATGTAAAATCATAGATTGAATTCAAAACTGACCATACCCAAATATTTCTGAAGAGTACGTATATACAAAGTATTTCAAAGAATCTCTGATTTTTCTTTTAAAGAAGTGATACTATGTTGCTCAGCCTGTCCTTCAACTCTGGCCTCAAGTGGTCTTCCTACCTTAGCCTCCCAAGTAGCCAGGACTACAGGTACTCATCACTATACCTGGCTTGCATTTCTTTTAGGTACTCTTCAAATCTGCTTGAGGAGGCATCCATTATTTTTAATCTTATCTTTCACATTCTCCTTTCTCATTTTAGTAAAGAAAAACATTCATTTCCCATGAGTAATTATACCATTGCCTTGGCACGTTGACATAAAAGCAGATTACCCCTGAGAAAGCAGCAAAACACAGACTCTATTTAAGAAAAAGTTTTAGGATAATCTAAAGACAACAGGGGAGACAAAAACAAGAACTCTGGAGGAAATAAAAGTCTCTGATACCTGCAATTGCACGAATATTAAATATAGCCTAATTGTGGTATAAGTACACCATAGAATACTATGCAGCCATAAAGAAAGATGGAGACTTTACCCCCTTTTTGTTTACATGGATGGAGCTGGAAAATATTCTTCTTAGCAAAGTATCTCAAGAATGGAAG
>CAUYQV010194486.1:0-16201 GCA_963574575.1 Galagoides demidoff | reverse complement strand
TCAGTTATAGTTTTAAAACGTTCTGATTCTACTCTTAGAGAGTTTCACTTGTACCCCTGTAAGATAGACCTCAAAAATGGTCCCTCCAATCCCCCTCCCTCCACCCATTCCCCCCTCCCTTCTCCCTCCCCCCTCCCCAATAGTTCATGTTTTTAACTTAAGATGCTTGTTTCTTCTGGCTTTCTGATAAAATGAAATGTAGTTATGATACCTAGTTTCAAAGGACTTGTCAACTAATTATATATGTCATTTAGGATAGATTTGATTGGTTTTTATTTCACGATGGGGTATGATTTCCTGTTTTTGTATAAGCTTTGTAAATTTTGATTGGCCTTTAGCCAACATGAATTTTACCTGTTTTCTTTTTTTGTATGCTTAAAAATATTTGTGGATTTTGTTCTGTGACATGGTTAAGTTGCTGAGAAACAGTTTGTTCTTTTTGAATCTTGGTTTTATATTTTCTTTGCATGTACCAGAGCCCTGTTTTGTTTATGGTTAATTACTATTTTTGTCTTCTGAAGCATTTCCTTTCTTAGTACTCTGATGTAATATGAATTATTAGGTTTTCCTTTCTGGCTTTTGGGAATAGGTACTATTCAAATCTTAGTGTAAGATCTGGACACTGTTACCTCTAGTTCCTTTGTTGGCTCTCTCCCTGCCATTGGGTAGGTGCCTTACATGCAAGTGCTGATTTGTTATTCAACTGAAAATTCTAGGGTGAACCTTTGTAGATCTCTTCATTTCTCTCTCTCTCTCCAGCTCTCTACTCAGTGCTGGTCTCCTTTGTGAGCTCTAGCCACCTTGGCTTCCTTGGACTCCCAGCTCCGTTTCCTCAACTTGGGGAGACTACAGGCTCTGCCTGAGTTCCTCCTCCTGTTCCACGGCCTGGAAACTCTCTCGAGGCAGTAAGCTGGGCACATGAATGGCTCATGTCATTGTTTCTTGTCTGGCAGGGATCACTGTCTTTTGTTACTTGTTGTTCAATATCTTTAGTACTATTGTTTCATTCATTTTGTTAGGCTTTTATTATTTCATGCAAGAAGGAAATCATACCATTGTGCTTTCAATTTGCATTTTTATGATGACTGGTGATGTTGAGCACGTTTTTAATTTATGTATTAACCATTTGTGTGTTTTCTCTTTACCTTCTTTCTCTATTTTTTGGAGTTCTTTTGTTTGTTCGTCTATTAATTTTGAGTTGCAGAAGATTTTATATGTCCTAGATACTAGTCCTTTGTTAGATAAATGTTTTGTAGATACTTCCCTCAGATCTATATAGTTTATGTAATTTTTTTCTTCACTGTGGCTTTCATTGAGCAGAAATATTTAAATCTGATGAAGTCTAATTTATCAGTGTTTTCTTTTATAGTTATTGCTTACTGTGAGCTAAGACACTTTTGCCTAACCCTGAAGTCATGAAGGTAATTTCCTTTATTTCCTCTAAAATTTTTTAGTTTTGCTAAATTGTATTTAGGTCTGTGATGCATCTGAAATTAATTTTTGTAGGTTTTTTTATATATGAATATCCGATTGTTCTTATACCATTTGTTGAAAAGATTCTGCTTTCCTCACTGGATTGCTTTGGTAGAATTTCATAGGGCTGCCTAAGTGAGTTTTCTTTCAGAAATCTTTATTCAGTGCCAATGATGTATTTGGCTATTCTCATATCATTGTTATTCTATTTTGATTATTTGTAACTTTATAAGTCATGAAGTCAGAATTGCAAGTTCTATCTCCTTTTTCATCTTTTTCAAGATTCCATTGCATATCTAAGTCCTCATTTTCATATATATTTTAATATTATAATTTCTGTTGTTTTTTTAAAAGAGCTAACAGGATTATGATTATAATTGCCTTGAATCTACAGATTAGTTTGAGGAAAATTGACATCTTAACAGCATTCAGTCTTCCTCACCATTATCATAATATTTCTCATTTATTTAGGTCCTGTTTGTTTTGTCTGAGCAGTATTTTGTAGTTTTCATTCTTTGTTCTTACACGTTTTCTGTTCTAAAAAAATTATTGTTAAAAAATTTCCTTGTTGGGGCTCAGTGCCTATAGCTCAGTGGCTGGGGCCCAGGCCACATATACTCGGGCTGGCCGGTTCGAAACTGGCCCAGGCCTGCCAAACAGCCATAACAACTACAACAGCAAGCAGGGCGGCGCCGGTGGCCCAAGGAGTAGGGTGCTGGCCCCATATACCAGAGGTGGCGGGTTCAAGCCTGACCCTGCCCAAAAACTGCAAAAAAACCCCAACAGCAACAAAAAAATAGCCGGGCATTGTGGTGGGTACATGTAGTCTTATCTACTTGGGAAGCTGAGGCAAGAGAATCACTTCAGCCCAAAAATTTGAGGTTGCTGTGAGCTGTGATGCTATGGCACTCTACCGAGGGTGACAGAGTAAGACTCTGTCTCCAAAAAAAAAAAAAAAAAACCTTGTTGGTATTTTATTCATTTTAAAATATTTTGTTTTTGAGCTCTTAAAAGTGATATAAAAATTCATTTTCTGGTTGTGTGTGGTAGTTCTCGCCTGTAATCCAACAGTTTAGGAAGCCAATGCAAGAGGATCTCTGAAGCTAGGAATTCAAGACCAGACTGGGCAACATAGGAGACCCCCTACCAAAAATAAAAATTAGCCAGGTATGGTGGCACACATGGTTTGGGTGGCTGGGCCAGGATTTCTTTAGCCCAGGAGTTCAGGGCTTGGAGTAAGCTATGATTGTGCCACTGTAGTACCACTGGGGAACCAGAGCGAGATCTTGTCTCCAAAAATTAACAAAAATGTTTAATTCTAGTTATTTGCTCTTAGTATATGGAAATAGAATTGATTTTTGAATATTGAACTGTTTCCTACCATTTTACTTACATTAATTCTACTTGTGTTTTGGGTCCGTCAATTAGATTTTCCTAGTAAATGATTATGTCTAAAATAGTTTTATCACATTCTTTCCAGGTACATTGCTTTGCTTTTCTTTTTTATGGAACAGGCTTAATCTTGTTCCCATTCTTTGTGGAGAGGATTCAGTGTTACACCATTAATTATAAGTCAGTTGTAGGTATTTTATTGGCATTTACTAACATTGTTTTCATAAATAGCTTTTGTTATTATTTATGTGTGACAAGACCAACTGGTCAGAGCACAGCTGCCCTGAAAAGAAAGTTTGCTATATCCATAGAGCCCAGGAGGAGGGGGCCCTTCCATACCTCAGGGAACCATATGAGGAAGCACTGTGGTAAGTCAGGAGGCCACAGGAGTGAAGGGAAACTGTGGCCAAGAGCATTTAGTGTGATTTCTAAGAAAGAATGGTTGAGGAAGGCAAAGCCTGTTAGGGTGGTCTACTTTAGATAATTTAAAGGGCTCTGAGGCCTATGTACTATCTCTAGTTGTTTGGTTCTGGGGGTGTAAGGCAGGATAATTTAGTGGCCCAGCTTATAAGATAAATGAAGGAGATGGTTTGGGGTGTGGGCTTTCAGATTCTTCTTGGTTTGCTCATGAAAGATAAAGATACCAGGCAAGTTTATCTGCTATCTTTAGGGGTTAGGTAGTCATGGGAGGGGTGTGTATCTTTCCAGGTTTAGCAAGGCCCCACAAATACCAAAGCATCAAAAATATAGGAAAAACCCTTCTGATTAACATGCAGTTTTAGTACTATCTAGTCCTAGTTTTCTGAGAATTTATATCATGAATGCATATTGACTTTCTCTTTCTATATTTGTTGAAATGATGATATAGTTAAAAGAATTATTATGGTGAATTTCATTGTTTTAATTTCAAATATTATGCTAACATTTCTGGATTGAACCCCACTTGGTCATGGTATGTTATCCTTTTTATATGTTAGGGGATTTGGTGTTTTTTTTTTGTTTTTTTTTTTTTGAGACAGTCTCACTATGTCGCCGTAGGTAGAGTGGTATGGCGTCACAGCTCACAGCAACCTCAAACTCTTTGGCTTAAGTGATTCTCTTGCCCCAGCCTCCCAGTAGCTGGGACTACAGGTGCCTGCCTCAACACCCAGCTATTTTTTTGTTATAGTTGTCATTGTTGTTTGACAGGCCTGGGCTGGGTTCCAACCCACCAGCTCTGGTGTATATGGCTGGAGCCCTAGCTGCTGACCTACAGGCAGTGAGCCCAGACTTTCATTTTGTCGCCCTCCGTAGAGTGCTGTGGCATCATAGCTCACATCAACCTTAAACTCTGGGGCTCAGGTGATCCTCTTGCCTCAACCTCCCAAGTAGCTGGGACTTACAGATGCCTGTTACAATGCTGAACTATTTTTAAAGATGGGCTGTGTGTATCTTAGTCTATATCAGTCTGGTCTTGAACTCCTGAACTCAGGCAGTCTACCTGTCTGGACCTCCCAGAGTGCTAGGATTACAAGTATGAGCCACTGTGCCTGGCCCTGGATTTGAATTTCTAACATATATTTTTGCATGTGTGTATATTAGCGATGTTGTGATTTTCTTTTTTTTCTTGCTTTTTGTATGCTGCTGGTATCATTGTTATATTCATTGGTATTATTCATGCTGAATTTAAGAAATGATTAGGGAAGCATTGTCTTCACTATTTCCTGAAAGTGTTTGTATGAGATGGGTGTTCTTTCTTTCTTAGTGATTGAAGGGATTCACTACTAGCCCCTCCCCCCCGAGTCTATAGAGTTTTTTTTGGGGAAGGATTTTGATAGTGAATTCAACTTCTAAGATTTTGTGTTTCAGGCTGGGCATGGTGCATGGTGTCTCACACCTTTAACCCCCCCCCCCCCCCCCCCCCAGAACTCTCTCTGGCAGGCTGAGATGAGAGGATCCCTTCAGCTCAGGAGTTTGAGATCATCCTAAGTTAAGACCAAGAAAACCTTGTCTCTACTAAAAATAGAAAAATTAACTGGACTCACCGCCAGTGTCTATAAACCTAGCTGCTAAGGAGGCTGAGGCAAGAGGATCATTTGAGCCCAGGAGTATGAGGTTGCAGTGGGCTATGATGATGCTGTTACACTATATCCAGGGAGACAAAGTGAAAATCTGTCTCAAATAAACAGAAAAGTTGGTTTCATTTTGTCCCTTATGATAAACTTTTTTGGTGTCCTTTATCCAAGAAGTATGCCATATACCCATGCAGTGTAGGAACTTACCCAAACTCCCCTGCTCCCCAGAGTTTGAGGTTTTTGTTTTATGTGAGCATGTAGTTGTTAATCTGCTAGTTTCAAATTAGTACTATGTGATGCTTGTTTTTCCATTCTTGTTGATATTTCACTTAGGAGAATGTTCTCCAAATCTATGTTGTTCCAAAGATACAAAATCTCCCCCTTTTTATGTCTGAATAATATTCCATGGTATTTACTTCTTATTAAGGAGTTTTTTCATTTCATCTAAGCTGTTGGATGGGCTAACCTGAAGTTGTTAATAATCCTTTGCTTTTCTAATATCTTTGGGTTCTGTCATGATAATTCTTGTATTCCTGACAATGGTAATTTGTGTTCTTCTTTTCAAATAATCAATTTAGCTTGCAGTTTATCAACTTCATTATCTTTCAGTGAACCAGCTTTGATTGAAGTTTTTTCTGTTTTCTATTTTTTTATTTTCCGCTCTTTAAAAACAGTTTTTTAAAATGTATGGCATCCATGTTCAGGGCTGTGCTTATCTCTGTGCTACTCAATAGAGCACTTGCTTATATCTATGATTTCCTTCTTTCTACTTACTTTGGTTTAATTTACTCTTTTATTCTTTAGGTGGAACCTTAGGTCATTAATTTTATATCTTATTTTTTAATGTGGTCAAGTAATACACTCTGTATGATTTCCATCGTTTGAAATTTATTGTGTCTTGTTTTGTGACCTAATATGTGGTCCTTTGTGGCAAATGTACCAAGTTCATCTTGTAAGAATGTGTATAGTGGTTTTGTTATTGCTCAGATTATCTGTGTTGAATAATTTATTGAATTTTTTTTTTCTTTTTCTGGTTTTAGTTTTGTCAATTATAGAGACAGGGATGTTAAAATATCTTAATTGGTACAATTTGGTGCATTGTCTGTTTATTCTTTATGACAATTAAACTTGTATGTTGAAGCTTTATTACTAGGAATATAAATTTATTACTGTTATTTCATTATTTGATTTATTATTATGAAATGCCCCTCTTTTAACTTTACTTTATTACTACTCAGTATTTTATGCTTCTATTTTTATCTGTTTTCCATTTGTGCTTCTATTTAAAGCATGTATCTTACAGACACAGTCTGAGTTTTACTTTTATTCTGTGCTTTGTGAGACCAACTAAAAATACTGTATATGTTTTCATTATATATAATTAATATGTATGAATAATATAATTATGTTATATATATGCATATATTAAATGGTAGAGCCCTTTATTCTGGATATAAGTCCCTTATCAGATATGTGACTTGTAAGTATTTCTTCCATTCCGTGAACTACCTTTTAATTTTGTGATGCTATCATTTGTAGCAAAACAGTTAAGTTTGGTGAACTAATTTGTTATTTTCTTCTGTTGCCACTGCTTTTGGTGTCATGCTTAAGAAACCCTTGGTCTACCAAGTTGTGAAGATTTACTATGTTTGTTTTTATCTAAAAATTTTATAGTTTTAGCTCTTGCATTTACGAAGCTCTATGACCCAGTTTTGGTTAATTTCTCTGTATGATAATCAGGAATGTATCCAACTTAATTCAAGAAACATATTTCTAATGCAGCTAAAATGTATTTCCTTACTCTTTTCAGTCTGTTTATATAAGGTACCACTTATGGTTAATGCTGGATCACTACCTGTAAGGTCTACCCAGTGAGGTTCTTTAGTATCACCTGTATCTGCTCTTTTGTATCACCTGTATTATTGTTGTCTCTATTTATAGTAGTAAACCTAGAAGACATTATTATATCAGCTTTCAATAATTATATATAATTTTAAGAACTTCAGTGTTAAAGTCTTAAATTTACCTATATTAAGAACTTAGCAGCTAAAATTCTTTTTATCATTGTGGTACTCTGCATTCTGACAAATTGTGTTTTCTGGTATCATTTCTCTGAAAGTTTTTTTTTTTTTTAAGCGACAGAGTCTCATTTTGTTACCCTTGGTAGAGTGCAGTGGCATCACAGCTCACAGCAATCTCCTGCTCTTGAGCTCAGGTGATTCTCTTGCCTCATCCTCCCAACTAGCTGGGACTACAGGCACTCATCACAATGCCCGGCTATTTTTTTTGTTGCAGTTTGGCTGGAGCTGGGTTTGAATCCGCCACTCTCGGTATATGGGGCTGGTGCCCTACCCACTGAGCCACAGGCACCTCCCTATTTCCCTTAACTTTAGCTTTTCCCGCAGTGTATGTAATTCTGTTTACTTTCTTTTATCTGAAAATACCTATTTCACCTTCATCTTTGGAGGAAATTTTTTTTTTTTTTTGAGACGGAGCCTCAAGCTATCCCCCTGGGTAGAGTGCCATGGCATGACAGCTCATAGCAACCTCCAACTCCTGGGCTCAAGCGAGTCTCCCACCTCCACTTCCCAAGTAGCTGGGACCACAGGCGCCCGCCATAACGCCTGGCCATTTTTTTTTGGTTGCAGCCATCATTGTTGTTTGGCAGGCCAGGGCTGGGGATTTGAACCCGCCACCTTAGGTGTACATGGCTGGAGCCTTAGCTGATTGAGCCACAGGCGCCAAGCCTCTTTGGAAGAAATTTTAGTTGGAAGTAGAATTCTGTGTTGACAGTGTTTTAAAGATACTATTTTACTTCCATTTGGCTTCCATATTTTATTCATTTATTTTTAATTGTTTGAGACAGAGTCTTACTGCATTGTCTAGGCTAGAGTACCAGTGTTATTTTAACTCAGAGCAACCTCAAACTCCTGGGTTCAAGCAGCCCTCCTACCTTAGCCCTCCAAGAAGCCGGAGTGGCTGGTGCTGCTACAGGGAGCCCACTACAACCTCTGGGTAATTTTTGTTTTTTGTTTTGTTTTTTGAAGACAGAGTCTCACTGTGTTCCCCTTGGTGGAGTGCTGAGGTGTCACAGCTCACAGCAACCTCAAACTCTTGGGCTTAAGAGATTCTCTTGCCTCAGCCTCCCAAGTAGCTGGGACTACAGGTGCCTGCCACAACACCCGGCTATTTTTTTGTTGTAGTTGTTATTGTTGTTTAGCAGGCTTGGACCAGGTTCCAACACACCTGTCTCCATGTATGTGGCTAGTGCCCTAATCATTGAGCTACGGGCGCCAAGCCTAATTTTTGCATTTTTAGTAGAGACAGGGTCTCACTCTTGCTCAGGCTGGTCTTGAACTCCTGAGCTCACGTGATCCTCCTGCCTCTGCTTCCCAGAGTGCTAGGAGATTAAAGCATGAACCACCCTGACTGGCCAGGCTCCCATATTTTATGATGAGAAATCTGGCATTTATCTGGTATCTGTTCCCTGAATGTGATGTGTCATTTTCTTCTGGTTGCTTCAAGACTTAACACTTCTCTTTTTTTGTAAGTCATTTTTGCTGCTTGTAGTTTGCTCAGCTGCCTGGCTCTGTAAATTTTTCTTTCTTCAAATTAGGAAATTTTCAGCCTTTCTTTCTTTCTTTTTTTTTTTGAGACAGAGTCTCACTATGTCACCCTTGGTAGAGTGCTGTGGCATCACAGCTCATAGCAACCCCAAACTCTGGGGCTTAAGTGATTCTGTTGTCTCAGCCTCCCACCTAGGTGGGACTACAGGTGTCTGCCACAAAGCCTGGCTATTTTTTTGTTGCAGTTGTCATTGTTGTTTAGCTGGCCCAGGTTGGGTTCCAACCCGCCAGCCTCAATGCATGTGGCTGGCACTGTAACCACTGTGCTACTGGCGTCGAGCTTCAGCCATTATTTCTTTAAAATTTTCTGTTGTTCCTCATTCTCTGTCTGTCTTCTCTCTTCTTTACTAGGCCTTCAGTTATTTGTATGAGATCCTTTGTTCTTTGTCAGATAGATCCCTGAAACTCCCTTCACTTTTTTCACTCTTTTTTTCTGTTCTAATTATATATTATCTGTTGATGTAACTTCAAGTTCATTTATTCTTTTGCCAGCTCGACTCTGTTGTAATGCTTGTTCAGTGAATTTTTCACTTTGCATATTGTAGTTTTCAGTTTTAGAATTTTCATTTAGCTTTTATTAATGGTTCCTTATTTTTGTTGAGATTTGTTTCATTTATTATAGGTACATTTTCCTTAAAATCTTAGAACTTAGTTAAATGTGTTTTAAAACACTTTTCTGACTCGGTGCCTGTGTTCAGTGGCTAGGGTGCTAGCCACATACACTAGAACTGGCGGATTTGAATCCAGTGGATTTTACCCTGGCCTGCCGAACAGTAATGATAATTACAACCAAAAAATTGCCGGCCATTGTGGCAGGTGCCTGTAGTCCCAGCAATTTGTGAGGCTGAGGCAAGAGAATCGCTTAAGCCCAGGAGTTGGAGGTTGCTGTGAGCTGCGATGCAACGGTACTCTACTGAGGGCAACCTAGTAAGTCTCTGTCTCAAAAAGAAAAACCCTTTTCTGGCCAGTTGTGGTGTCTCACGCCTGTAATCCTAGCACTTATGGCAGATGGAGGCTGTCATCATAGCACTCTAACCTGAGGTAACAGAGTGAGACTTGATCCCCCCCCCCCAAAAAAAAAAACCCAAACTCTTTCCTGCTAATTCCAATATCTGGTCATTTTGGGGTTGAACTTCTTGATGGTCTTATTTATTTATTTATTTATTTATTTATTTATTTATTTATTTATTTATTGAGACAGCGCCTCAAGCTATCCCCCTGGGTAGAGTGTCGTGGCATCACAGCTCATAGCAACCTCCAACTCCTAGGCTCAAGCGAGTCTCCTGCCTCTGCCTTCCAAGTAGCTGGGACCACAGGCGCCCAGCACAACGTCTGGCTATTTTTTGGTTGCAGCTGTTGTTGTTTGGCTGGACGGGCTAGATTCCAACCCGCCACCTTAGGTATATGTGGCTGGTGTCTTAGCCACTTGAGCCACTGGCGCCGAGCCTTGATTGTCTTTTATCTTCAGAATGATGAACATTTTTCTGGGTTTGCTCAGGTCATGTAACTTAAATCATCGCCTCAACATCATGAGAATTATTCGTGGGAAGTATGGGTTCTGTTCTTTTGAAGAAATGAGATTCTTTTTTTTTTTTTAAGTCCGGCACTTGATTTGGTTGGATTCAAACTTATATAATATATTTTGTGCATCTGTTTGCTTTTTTCCCTTCCCTGTGCATGTATGTTCCAAGGTCAGTGAAAGATTTGGGCTGATTCTATATGTAAAAATTAGGAAAAATTTGGAGGTATCCCCTTTGGTTCTTTTCAGGATTCAGACCTCACTTTCTAGAATTTAAGATTGTTCTGAATTTCCTCTTCCGAGTTGACAGGTCTTAAAACTATAGGAGCCACCGTGGGCTGACTGTGGCTTATCATCAAGCTAAAAGTCCTTAAATAATGGGGAATTCTTTCTGTGCTAGTCTTTTCTATGTTTTCACTTCAAACTAGAATCTGGGTACTTTGGTTCACTTTCCATTGGTTTTTAAATACCCATTATTTGCATTTTGTCTAGAATTTATAATTGTTCTCTGTGTTAAAGGTTTTTCTCTTAGAAGCTTAACTGTTTTGGAAGTGAAAAGTTCATTTTATCACGGATATATACATATTTGGTGTGTATCTGTTCATTGCAGTTAATTTTTACTGCTCTTAAATGATTTCATCTTGGGCTAGTAGGAGCCTTTCTAGATTAGCCCATGAATACTTTTTACATGACTCTGGCAGTCTTTGATAACTTCTTGCTATCTGTGTTGCACACCTGAGCTAGACCTATAATCACCTGCTTCTTAGGAGTTCTCATTCTTTGGAAATTCTATTTGGAGACCACAGCCTGGAACTAGGGGCGTTTCTTTCTTTCTTTCTTCCTTCCTTCCTTCCTTCTTTCCTTTCCCTTTCCCTTTCCCTTTCCTTTGTCTCAAGCTGTCACCCAGGGTAGAGTGCTGTGTCATCACCGCTCACAGCAACCTCAAATTCCTGGGCTTAAAGTGATTCTCTTGCCTCAGCCTCCCAAGTAGCTGGGAGTACAGACACCTGCCACAATGCCCAGCTATCTTTTTTGGTTGTAATGGTCATTGTTATTTGGCAGGCCTGGGCTGAATTCAAATGCATCAGCTCTGGTGTATGTGGCTGGCACCCTAGCCTCTGAGCTATAGGCACCAAGCCAAGGGGTGTTTACTTCTATCGTGGTAGTCATTGAGTCTTTCTAAAACAAGAAAAAAATAGGTTTAGAATTATTTTTATCTTTTGCTTATAAAAAGAAGAAATAATGATGATAAATGTTTTATCTTACTGGGGAAGACACTGTTTCTTTACACATTTACACAGAGTTTCTCATACCATATGTGTATGTTTTTCCCTGCACTCTGACCAGTGTTTGGATACCAGCTGTGTGTCTTACAATGGTTTTCATTTCTGACATGATCTACCTGGAGTTTGCATCAGATCTTACAAGTTTAGAAGCTCTGTCCCATAAGATTACTCTGCTTCAGACGTCAATCATAAGTCTGTACTGGCTGTAAGTCAGATATTTCCAGAACTCCTTTTGGGTCTGATAATTTGCTAGAATGGTGCACAGAACTCAGAGAAACACTTATGTTATTATAGAAATTATAAAAGATATGATGAAAGGCCCTGTGAAGAGTTACTGAGGACAAGGTCTGAAAGCATCCTGAGTACAGGAGCTTTAATCTGCATGAAGTTAGGGATCCTGTGGGCATGTGAATACATTCACCAGCTCAAAGGCTCATCAGATCTCAATATTTTTCTCTTCCTCAATTGCTAAGTACTTATTCTTATACCTCATCATCCCAAGAATTAATCGATCTTTGGCTGTAGTCTTTTTTTTTTTTTTTGAGACGGAGCCTCAAGCTATCCCCGAGTGCCATGGCATCACAGCTCATAGCAACCTCCAACTCCTGGGCTCAAGCGAGTCTCCTGCCTCTGCCTCTCCCAAATAGCTGGGACCACAGGCGCCCGCCACAACGCCTGGCCATTTTTTGGTTGCAGCCATCATTGTTGTTTGGCCCGCCCGGGCTGGGGATTCGAACCCGCCACCTTAGGTGTACGTGGCTGGCGCCTTAGCCGATTGAGCCACAGACGCCGAGCCTGGCTGTAGTCTTAATATAAGATTAAGTTATATAAATGGTCCCTGACTCACAATTTTTTTTGTTTTTTAGACAGAGCTTCAAGCTGTCCCCCTGGATAGAGTACCGTGGCATCACAGCTCATAGCAACCTCTAACTATTGGACTCAAGCAAGTCTCCGTAGCCTCCCAAGTAGCTGGGACCACAGGCACCCACCTCAACGCCTGGCTATTTTTTGGTTGCAGCTGTCATTGTTTGGCGGGCCCGAGCTGTATTTGAACCCTCCACCTTAGGTGTATGTGGCTGGTGCCTTAGCCACTTGAGCTGCAGGCACCAAGCCACAATTTTTTGATTTAATGGTGGCATGGGTATGATGAGCATTTGGTAGAAATTGTACTTAGGGTATCCATACAACTATTTTGTTTTTCAGTACAGTAGTCAGTAAATTATATGAAGCATTTAGCACTTCATTGTAAAATAGCTTTGTATTAGATGATTTTGCCCAACTGTAAGCTATTGTAACTTCTGAGGCTATTGAAGGCATGTTAGCTGAGCCATAATGTTTGCTAGATTAGGTGTATTTTTTGATTTAGCTTGGTTCCTGCCCCCCCCCGCCCCTTCTCCCTCTCTTTGGAGATAGAGTCTTACTCTGTTGCACCAGGCTAGAGTGTGATGGTGTTAGCCTAGCTCACAGCGGTCTCATACTCTTGGGTTCAAGTGATCCTGTGCCTCACCCTCTTCCCAGTACCCGGGGCTACAGACACCTGTCACAATGCCCAGCTAAGTTTTCTGTTTTCAGTAGGGATTGGGTCTCACTCTTGCTTAGGCCCATCTCAAACTCCTGAGGTCAAGGGTTCCACTGGTCTGGGTCTCCCAGAGTGTTCAACGGAAGTTATTTTCAACTTTGGATGAGTTTATTGGGACGCGTTCTCATTTGTAAACCAAGGAGCATTGGTGCACATATTGGCAATTGTTTTTTTCCCCACAGGTTAAATCATGTAACTAATAGTGTTTCCCTCTGGGAGGGAGGTTTCCTTATAATTTGGAACCAAGTCATTGCCTACATCTTATCAAGCGTGCTTGTGTTTTGTTTTCTCGGTATACCTTCATCATGTATTTTTTGAGTTAACCATGTCTGGAGACTGTGTTAGATGTTAGGCTACAGCCATGAAATGGAGCAGAGGAAATAAACTTAATTGCATAAACAGTTGATTGTGATGTATTCCAAGGAGGAAAGTTTAGGTTATTTATAATATAGCACCTAATCTAATCTGAAGATTCAGAGATACTACCCTGATGAAGTGACTTGAAGCACATATTTGAGGGATGAGTAGAAGTTATCCCACTGTGAAAGAGAGTCTGGATGTTTTCATTCCATTTAGAATGAAAACAATACATCTATTGGCTCTGAAGCAGGAATTAGCTTTGCAGCATTTACAGAACTGAAAGAAGAAAAGATGGTGTTGCCCAGAGAGTGAAATGTTGGGAGAGGAGGTAAGGTTTTGGAGCTAAATAGAGAATAGATTGTGTAGGAAGACCTCTGAAGGGTTTAAGTGGGCCGTGGTATATTTGGATTTGCATTTTTAAAGTTCACTTTGTTGTGGAAGTTTCACTCCATAGATTGGTCACGGTTGGTTAATACTTGGTAGTCTATAGTAGTTCCTCCCTCAGACTCCAACCATGCATGGTTTTGCTTTTCTTGGCTTCAGTTAGCCAAAGTCAACCTCAATCTGAAATTAGGTGAGTACAGTACAGTGAGATACAGTCATGTTGTCACTTAATCATGAGATTCCATCCTGGGAATACATTGTCAGGCTGTTTGGTCATTGCATGACCACCCTATGTCCTTACACAAGCGTAGATGATATTACTGTCCACACACCTGGGCTGTGGGGAGCAGCCTATTTATTGCTCCTAGGTGACCGACCTGTACAGTGGGTTATTGTGCTGAGTACTGTAGGCGATTAGAACAGAGCAGTAAGTATTTGTGTTTCTAAACATAGAAAAGGTACAGTGAAAACATAGTGTAAAAGATAAAAATGTGTTTTTTATTTTAAAGGATAAAATCTGTATTGGGCATTGAACAATAAATAGAACTTGCAGGACTGCAAGTTCCTCTGAGTGAGCCAGTCAGTGGTGAGTGAATGTTGGGCCTGGGACATTATTGTGTACTTAATGTAAATTTTACAAATACTGTACAATTAGGCTACACACTAAATTTATTAAAAAATAATTCCACTACAATGTTAAGATGGGTATGCTATCACTAGATAATAAGGATTTTTCAGCATCATTATAATCTATATATTTTTTTGAGACAGAGTCTCAAACTCTCGCTCTGGGTAAACTGCTGTGGCATCACAGTTCACAGCAACTTCTAACTTTTGGGCTTAAGCGATTCTCTTGCCTTAGCCTCCCAAGTAGCTGGGACTGCAGGCACCTGCCACCATGCCTGGCTATTGTTTTTTTTTTTTTTTGGTTGTAGTTGTCATTGTTGCTTAGCAGACCCAGGCCAGGTTTGAACCTGCCACCCTAGGTGTATGTGGCTGGCGCCAACTTCATTATAATCTTAATGTAGGACTGTCATATATGTGACTGGACTTTATATGGTTCATAAATATATTCTGAGAGGGAAAGAACAGAGGCAAAAAATCAGTCATGTACCTTTTATGTAGGTATATGTGATAAGGTCTTGCTTTTTTTGCCCAAGCTGTAGTGTAGTGGAACCATCATAGTTCACTGTAGCCTTGAACTCAGGCTCAGGCAATCCTTTTGCTTCAGGTACCCATGTAGCTAGGACTACAAGTTGCCTGATGGATTACAAAATTTTATTTGTAGAGATTAGTTCTTACTATGCTGCCTAGGCTGATCTCAAACTCCTGGTCTCAAGTGATCTTCCTTCCTTGGCCTCCCAAAGTGTTGGGATTATAGGCATGAGCCACTACTCATAGCCCTTTTCATAATTTTTATTACCATATATTGTTATAATTGTTCTATTTGATTGCTTGTTGTTAATCTCTCACTGTGTCTAATTTGTAAATTAAACTTTATCATAGGTAGGCAAATATAGGAGAAAACAGTATAAAGGATTTGGTACTCCTTAAGGTTTCAGGTATCCACTGGGGCTGTTGGAACGTACCCCGAAGGGTAAGGGAGGACTGCTGTGTTTAGGAAGTCACTGAAGTGGTCCTGATGAAAGAAATGCTGTAGGCTTTGCACTGGGTCTACTCTAACAGTAGTAGAGATGGAGAGATGAAGTCAGTTCCCACTGTACTTAGGAAGAGAAAGGGAGAAGAATGGTTATTGATAAAATGTGCTGTTAGGGAATGAATGTGAAGGGGTCAAAGATTTTATATGGTTGGCCTGAACAATGTTTGTTTGAAAATATTACCAAGATAGGGAAGAAGAGCAGGTTTGCCATAAATTGTCGAGTTGAAAGTATCTGTCACTTATAAAGTTTTTATATCTGGATCTGAGGACATGTGAATAGGAGAAAAAATTTGGGAGTCCCTGCCGTATTTTTGTAATTTAGTTCGTAATGGAAATTTTAAATAGTGAATGAAATTGCCTACTTTCACTCAAAATAAGGCATCTTAGGCTGCAGCCCTGAGGAACCACACATTTAAAGGTTGGAAAAGGAGATCAGAAAGGTGCTTTCCAAGAAGTATAAGAGCACCAGGAAAGTGAATACTGCATGACAAGAAACACAGGCTCTTATAGCTTATGATTTCTGTGCTTATTTAACATTTCATCTTAACTTCCTACACTTATTTTTTCTTTGTAATTTATTTATATTGCCGTACTGTTCGCTGTAAAACCTTTTAGTAGTAATAATGTAGGGTATAAATACTAAATACTCAAGAAGTGTGACCGTCAGGAACATGTTCTTCATAGTAATACAATGCAGTTGAAGCTTAGTCTGTTTATTTATTTATTTTTTATTTATTTTTATTTTTTTTGAGACGGAGCCTCAAGCTATCCCCCTGGGTAGAGTGCCATGGCATCACAGCTCATAGCAACCTCCAACTCCTGGGCTCAAGCGAGTCTCCTGCCTCCGCCTCCCAAGTAGCTGGGACCA
>CAUYQV010194485.1:0-14014 GCA_963574575.1 Galagoides demidoff | reverse complement strand
GTGCCCTGTGCCAATCAAGAGCCTCCCCGTACTCTGACCACCAATCACCCATACTTCCCCATACCCCCAACCACCAATCAAAAATGTATCCCACCCTCCGTCACCCTTCTTGCTTTCTGTACCCCATAAAAACTTGCCGGACCCTGGGTTCAAGGCTCTTCCTCGGTGTGCCTACCAGGAGAGTCCAGGCCCGGGCGCCTGGGCTTGCTAAATAAAGCTCACCTCTTGCTTTTTACATCGGAGTCTGCCTCAGACAGCTTGCTGGGGGCTACTGGGCTATTTGGGAGAATTTCAGGCATAACAATATAACCCTTCCCTCAATCTTACTTATCCCACCAATCACCATTTCATTTCTGTGCTCCACACTATTGCCACATTCTTTGAAAGAGATGCCTGTACTCTGTGTACTCATTTCTGCTCCTCCTAATCTTTCTTTGATTTTATCATATAAGGCTTTTTCTGTCACCACACTTGAAGCTGCTCCTGCCTTGGGGCCTTAGAACTTGCTGTTCACTTTATCCAAATAACTCTGTGATTGCCCCTTTACTCTCCGCTTACAAGCCATCCCAATAGAAATTCCTTCCCTAAATATTCTATGCCAAGTCACAAACCCTCTCTCAGCTGCCTTTCTCCCTTTATCTTGATATTTAAAAAATCTAAATAGCACGTGTCACCATTGGTCACAATATACGGGGTATCTATAAAGTTCATGTGCAATTTAAAATAGTTTAACATAGCGTGTGCTCCTGGCCTCGCTAAGGCAGAGGCATTTTCTGTTTCTTTTTGTTGCACTGTTCTTAGCACCTAGAACAATGGTTGTCACAGAGAAGGCATCAATTTGTGAATAAATGAATGAAAGAATAAACTGGAACACCCCTGCTAAGAGGCCATCAATTATAACATAGAAATGTATAATGTAGAAAGAGAGACCTCAAGGCCAACTGGATTAGATGGAGTGAGGCCTCGTGCTCCACAAATACCTTCCCTAACAGCAACTCACTGTGTGTTTCCTCAATGTGGGAACGTGATACATTTGTTCTGACAGTTTAAAACAAATGTTGCTAAACGCTGCTTTCAAACACATTATGTCTGAGGAATAATGGCTTGCCCAAGATAAACTCAGCAGTGGAACCAGAAGCAGAATTGTCTTCCTTTGCTGTATCTTTTGATTATTTTCACTTTACTTTCAGGAAAAAGGAGCTTGGATGATAATTACATTTCTCAAGTTTTGGCCTAAGTAAAACACCGCTAAGGAACATGCTTACAAGTATAGTCCAATGCTCCTGTACAGAGAATCTGATTCAGTACATTAGGAGTATGACCTTGGACTCTGTATTTTGTGAATGTCAAATGATTCTGATACAAGTGGTCTAGAATCCTACTTTAAGAAGCACTAAGTTTCTTTCTTGTAGGAAGATTCTAGGTATCTTTTGCATCCTTGTCCTCAGTAGAAAGATTTTTAAAACTGTATAATAAAGAGCTCAGCCTTGTTCCAGAAACAGTCTGACCTTAGCTCTTGACTTTGGGAAAGTAACACCTAAGTCTTTGGGATGCTCTGCTTGACGAGTGTGCCTTTGCCGGAGAAGCTTGGGTCATGTCAGATAGTCTAACCGTGGGATTTAACAGGAGGCCAGGCCAGACCAGATAATGTTTAGGATGCATGCTGACCAGGCCAGACAGACCAACTATGTGAGGAACGGTGGGGAGGGGGCTCTGGGTTATAGAGTTCAGCCACTGAGGAGGCTGGAGACTGAGGTCAGCTGCATGCATAGTCAGCCCTTCATCTGCAATGGAGCCTCAATAAAGACTCTGAACACAGAGGCTCAGGGATGCTTCCCTGGTGGGCAATACCTCATGCAAATCATCACATGCCCAGGCATGTCCTGATGTCAAGAAAGAAATGTACTCAAGACTCCCCAGGGAGAAGGTAAATAAGCACAGCCTCTTGTAATTTCCCTGGACTCTGCCTTCGGTGTTTCTTCCTATGTCTGATTTTCATCTGGATTCTTTCCTCGTATAGCAGTAACTATGAGTATTGCAGCCTTGTTTAAATTCTGTGAGTCCTTATACGAAAGAAGAAAACCTGGGGATGGGTTGGGAACCCCTAAAACCTGCAACTGGTGTGAAGCGTGTACAGTCTCACAAGGACTGTCATCTCTCTCATTCTTCAGGTGATTCTACCTCTGCAAAAACAGAAACAACCACTTCAGTCTAGAAGTATTAGATTTAACCCAACAATGCTAAGATGTAAAGACTTCAGAGAACAGACTTCCACCTCTAGGCTTACCCTCACTACCTAGGTGAGGAAATCGAGGCTCTGACACATTAAAATCCAGTAATGACTAGGTGTAGAGCTTTTGTTTTCTTAACTATATTGTGTATTGCCTTTCATTTTAAAAGGGCAATAAAAAAATAACCTATTTTCTTTTAGTATAAAAGTTTTAGTTTGTGAATGTAGAGATTTTTTGAGAGCCATATATGCATATTCACACCAGAAAACTTGCTGTTAAATGCATCTGAAAATGAACGTTGGCAAGAAGAATTTATTTGAAGTCTTTTGGAAATTCTTCAAGGAAATGCCTGGAGCTTAAGAATCAATGTTATAAACTCATTTTAAAGTCTCTGCTATCTTGATAACCTCTTGAGTATAAGAAATATTTCTCTTTGTGTATTTTGGCCTTTAAGCTTTTTGTGATGGTTGAAAAATAACTTCACAAACAAAGGCATCCACAGAAAGAAGGCAGGAAAGGAGGTGCCATTGGCCAGGAAGCAGAGAGCCGTCTTTAAAATGCAAAGCCTTTCCAATTTGAGTTTTCTCTGTGCATTTAACCACCTTCTAAGAATAAGTTCTTGAATATTAATGGACCTATATGATTGAAAAAGACAAAAATAGTTCCAAAATGGTATGTAGCTTGAAACAGTGTCCTGTACCTTGTGTAGGACTTGTAGGGTGGCTTTAAATGCCCTCAAGTTTGGAACGAGCAGAGATGTGTGCTGAGCAGATAGTGCCCAGTTTGGAAGAATAGATGACAGCTCCAGATGGTGACTCTGGGGACAGAGTATTTGTGATAAAAGGAAATGCAGAAGTTGCTTTAGAGAATCCGTGAAACTGGATTCCCCAGAGACGGAGAGAAGAGTGGACAGAGGAGGGGATGGTGTCCAGGAAGCTTTGCTCTTGACCACGTCCAGGTTGTGTGGCAAAATGAGAAAACTCATTGAAGAAAGTGTGCTTTGGCAGAAGACTGGGGCAGTTTATGAAGTTGGTTTTCAGGTGATGCCAAAGAGCGCAGGTTCATTGAGTTATGTGGCTGTGGGAAGTTCAAGGAGAAAGGACCTTGGGCTCTGCAATCCAGCCGAGGTCGTAGAGTTGGAGCTGAAACAACTAGATTTGGACAAAAAGCGGATGAATTGTCAACTCAGACAAAGCCGACAATATACTAGTCAGTCAACTAATTATAGCTTCTAAATGACTGAGCTGTCCTGATAGGAAGAAAAGCCAAAGACCAGAACGGAGGATGTAAGTCAAGAGTCCGGCAGGTGCATGCTGCTGGCGAGAGCTATAGACGGGTCTCCCGGCAGGGAAGCAGCCAAGGGGACGTGTGTTTTCTGGTTACTGTGGACTGAGTTCTGACTCTGCCTGGAGGTCACATCACAGGGACAGTTTTTTAATTCTCTGTTTTGCAATAGATTGTTTCTTTTCTAGCAAATCCTTCCAATGCCACCTTGGCATAATTTCAGACAAGATTTCTCTACTATAAATTAAAAAGTGGCAAATGAAGACATCTATTTTACATGCCATGGATTCAGAATATAGAAAGAGATTGATTCTGTTTTCCATCGCAACACCAGATGTACTTTTACCTCAGTGCCTTTGTAATGTTAGACAAACAGCAGAGAAAAAGTGAGCCCAGGCTCCTGTCAGCGGTTCTCAACCTGTGGGTCGCGACCCCTTTGGGAGTGGAATGACCCTTTCACAGGGGTCGCCTAAGACCATTCTGCATATCATATATTTATGTTGTGATTCATAACAGTAGCAAAATTACAGTTACAAAGTACAATGAAAATAATTTTCTGGTTGAGGGTCACCACTACATGAGGGACTATATTTAAGGGTTGTGGCATTAGGAAGGTTGAGAACTACTCCAGACCACTCTAGATCAACAGAGAATTTAAATGGGAATAAAGAAACGCATGTAAGGAAAAGAATCACTTTCCTCCTACATAACAAGCTTTCTTACTGCGTAAACAACTTCAAAAAGTGACTTTTGACTCGGAGTCTTTGCAAAGAGATGCAGAACTGATCTAAATTATCTTATTAGTTTTTCTCTAGCTATAAGTACTTTAATTTGTTCTTGATCTTGGTAATGATTATTAGAAATGATAGATCTAAAGGTTGAATATTAAAAATACAGAATCTGAGAATCTCAGGCTTGAAAGTATCCTAGGATAAATTCTCCATTAAGTTTATAGAAGAGCTAGTAGACCCTTGAGTTCATATATTTTCACATCTGAACAACGACAGAAATCACTTCACAGCTGCCTTGACGGTTGTGCAGTCACTGAACTAAGGGCTCCTTGGGAACGTGTAGTCCTCAGTCATAAGGAGTCTTCCCGGGCTGCTCTTCCACCTGCTTCTGACCACAGCAGCGGAAAATACAACATCCCTGTATATATTTCATAAATAAATGTTTTGCTTCCCTAAAGACAGCACACATAAAACAGGTGAGAACCCTTTTACGACCAGTTTGTACAATGTTCAAACAACCATGTTTACTTTTCTCGTGATTTAGTGAACTGACACGGTTTCTCTCTAGAACAGCTCCGCTGAGAGAGCCGTGGAGGGTCAGGTCAGGGCATCCAGGGTTTGAAGTAACCTCAGCAAGGTGAACAAATGGGGACAGCTCTGGGAGTAGGGTCATCTGTTAGCAGGCCTGTCCCTCTGAGCACATCCTTGCTGAGACTTCCTAAGTGTGGCCTTGCCCTTCTAGCACTTGGGCATCCCTGGTGCTTGACGCTGTGGTACAAATGCAAGCTTTAGAAGTGACAATCCTGCAGACGTAAAAAACACAGTACGTAAAGTGGGGAGTGATGGAGAACTAGTCACCCGAAGCCAGGAGACCAGAACGTGTGGAAACCTACCTTTTAGAAGTAGGAGATTGTTGGTTAAAAGGAACACTTGGCAGGGTAGGCACTGTCTTTCATGGTCTCTTAAAATCCATGTTCCTAGCTGTTGGCATAATAAGCAAATTATCCCCTCTAGATGCTGATATGACCCACGTGGGGACCGATAGATACTATAACAGACCGCAGAGGATCCCGCACGAACGTCCTGCCAGCCAGCGGAAATCTTTCTGCACTTCACATTCTGTAGCTTGTATATTAAAAAATGACACTTTTTCTCTTTTTGGTTTTGCTTCTACATATAAACTTGTAACTTTTAAAATACATGTGAACCCGTGGAGATTATGATATGGTCCTTGAGCTCAGTTAGGAAAAAATGGCTGTTGTGACAATTTAAAAAAGATTGACGTGGAAGTGTGTTTCTAAAATGTTATTACATGAAAAATGTAGGTTACAGAACAGTATGTAACATACAACTTCATTTTTGTAAAAAATATTATACACACAGAGAAAAATATTTAGAATTGTAGACATCAAAATGGTAATTTGAATATATTGGAATATGGGATGATGGCTGAATTTTTGGTTTTATCCTTTTTGTTTATCCTTTTCTGAATTTTAAGTCGTTCAACAACAAACAAATAGTATTTGCATAATTTCCACTTTCTTTTGCATATGGCTGACATCATAAGGAACTCTATCCTATGATCTTAGAAAGGATTTAATCCAGGTCCTAGTTAGTTAAAATGCAAAGAATATGACTTCATTTAAATATAGGAAATTAGTGAGCATTTAAAACTAGATTGAAATATTCCTTCCTATTCCTTCCCTGTGTTTAGAAACTTAAGAAGAGGGAGAGACAAAGAGAGAGACAGAGAAAGGGTAAACTTTACCATAAAATAATTTTGAAGGTGTGAATCTTTTTCCTATTAAAAATGGCTGAAAGTAAGAGCACACTATTTTTCTAAGTAAAATTCTCCCAGGTCTGAGGAGCGGGCGTGTTCTGATGTTTAAACTAATGTATACAGGAATCAGAATGCAAGATGAGCATAATTCAGTGTTATAATTACACTCGACAGATACACACGGTTTCTATTATTCATCGGCCCTGGTCGCACTTTCCCAGGAAGGCCCTGCAGAATACTGATATCCACCGCTCTCCCTGAGCAGCCGTTTGGCATTCATGTCAGTTCTCATCAGAGGAATCAAATTCGGAGATGCAGAAAACCAAATTTGATCATCTTAACCCCATGGGTGAAGGCAAGCCAAGTGAGTCACGTCCCACGAGGCCGCAGGTCCAGCTCACTAGCGTTTGTCAGGGTCTTAACACAGATATGTGGTGGGTCACTTCCTTAAGGAAAGACATCTTGCACCTGGTCCAGCAGCTTCAGCTATGCTATGTTCAGTCGCCTACGTGTCATGTAACCTTCCTCCCCACCTTCATTTGCCTTTACTGTTTTCTCTTCAGAACAATGCCTTGATCTCATTTTTATCATCATCCTCAATGCCAATCCGATGTGGTGCCTCTGGAAACCTACCCCTCCCTTCCGTTGTCATAGTACCTGTGAGAGAGACCTCTAGTTTTTTTTTTTGAGACAGAGCCTCAAGCTGTCCCCCTGGGTAGAGTGCTGTGGCATCACAACTCACAGCAACCTCCAACTCCTGGGCTCAAGCAAATCTCCTGCCTCTGCCTCCCAAGTAGCTGGGACTACAGGTGCCCACCTCAATGCCTGGCTATTTTTTGGTTGCAGCCATCATTGTTGTTTGGTGGGCCTGGGCTGGATTCGAACCCACCACCTTAGGTGTATGTAGCTGGTGCCTTAGCCACTTGAGCCACAGGTGCCGAGCTGAGACTGCTAGTTGTTGATGAGAACTTCATTTCCCCACAGAGCCACTGTCCAGGCAGAATCTGCCTTCTCTGGCTCTGTGTGTCTAGGCGGAGCCCCAGGACCAGCTCTCACCAACAGAATGAGGGCAGAGGAGGCTGTTACTTCCCAGGCCAGTGTGGTCACAAGGTTCTCCACCCTTCCCGTCTCTGTTGGCCAACTGAGCTGAGACACTCCCAGGCTCTAGAGGATGGTGGAAGAGGGTTTGGGTCACTAACTCACTTTGGGGAAGGTCTTTGTGGGCCGGCGTGTAGCTTGCACGTGAGATTCCACACAGTGGCTGAAACCTGGGGGATTATTGGTCTCAACAGCTATGTTATTTCTAAAGAAGATTATATACTATTCCCAACTCTCTTATGATCTTATCACATTTTTCCTACTTATTTGTATAATTTTTAAAAAAATAGGTGAGAGGAGCTTTTTCGGCAGACGACTGGTATTTTGAAGGGACACGCTGTGGTGTAGTGCTTTTATTTCCAATACCCAGTGCTGTTTCAGAACGTTGTAATTTGTAAATAATATGTAGGTCATAATACTTTTGAATGAATTAGAGGGATTCTCTAATTCATAGACATCTTAGTGCAAAGAAAAGTGGTGGGGTGCCATGTGGGACCCCTTCAGATAGGCAAATGCTCCTGCAAATGTCTGTCAGAGCTGACCCCTTTACTAACCCACCAAACTCAGGTCCTGACAAAAATACTTGATTTGGGCAGTGCCTATGGCTCAAAGGAGTAGGGTGCTGGCCCCATATCCAGGAGATGGTGGGTTCAAAGCTGGCCCCGGCCAAAAACAAAAAACAAAACAAAACAAAACCCCCCAAAATACTTGATTTACAAGGGGACTGTGCAATGAATATCACAAAGGCAAATAGTCACTTGCCCTGTTGAGAAGGACGTCACAGGCAAGCTCGACATTAGAAGTACAGAGAGCAATTCCCTTTACTCGGCAACATCCAGGACCCGGACCTCAAAATCTTCTGTGCAGCTTGAGACATTTGAGAACACCAACACTTACTAACAACGACGACAAAGCTCTTTATGGTGAGCTCTGGGATGTGAATGCCATTACAGCATTGCGACCACAGGAAAATACATTCCAGGCTCTGAACAAACAGCTCAGAAACTTCTAGATTTCAGTTCCCTTGAATTCCTAATTTGGGAAGCACTTAAACGAGAACATTTTTAGAAATGGTGAAGCCGAACTATGAAAGAAACATAAACAAGTCTTCTTAAAGCCTTTGAGAAGACTATTGTAGCTGTGACCCTCGGCCTATGGAAGTTTCACAGAAGTCTTACGGGTTCTTCCCTTCTCCATGGAGTTCCTGTCTTGATTCCTATGAAAAATTATGTTGTATTTTTGTAAACGTGTCTTTGCAAAGATAGTTCCCTGATATTTTTCATTTATAAAATACTGTTTTTAAAGTTTTCCAGTTGACATCCAGTGGACCATTTTTCAGGGGTGATTTTCATTCAGGCATATGTCTGATGGCTCGTGAAAGGCCTGGCACTGCTGTCCTGACACCTTTCTTTGGCCCTTTAAGACAGTCCTTGCTTTTGAGCTATTTCAAATCATCCACCCCAGTCACTCACTCACTATATTTAAGTGAAACACTACTCCCTGATTTATTATATCTTCTTCTTCTTTTTTTTTTTTAAACCAGCTTTGCATTAATTGGTCCCAAGTGTCATCCTTAGTTGAATCAATTCTCCGACATTAGTAACACACACTAACTAACTGTGGCACCAACTCTTTTCTGGAAGTGTTTGTTTTTATAAAAGTACGCATCCTACAGAGACACTGTTAGCTACCAGGATGGCAGATGGAAGGTTTCTAACCTTATTATAATTTAAACTTTATATATATATGTATATATATATATATGCTCTGACTTTCCTCACTAATCCGTGTGTTATTATTGAGCAGCAATAACACACTCCCTCCCATTTTTCTCTCAGAACATGTGGGTTCAAGCTTGTTTGATTTCTCCTCCTCTTAGAAGACTTACTGTCTTCCAGCTGGTCACAGGCAGGCCAATCCTACTTTTTGGTCTTTAACATGTTCTGACTTTAATATGTCCTATTTTTGAAGGGACAATAAATGCAGAAAATGTTAGACTCAGAGAGAGTGATCTAGAAGAAAAATTATATCAGAAAAGTATCTTCATGAGACGTTAGCATTTCCGTATAGTAAGGACATACAACTTGCACCCTGTTGAGACAAACTTTCAGAGGGTGCTTATTAAGGAGGGTGTCTATTATTTTCCAAGCCATGCAACTGTCTTGTCAAAATTTTGATATTTTAGGAAAATGAGGACTTGTGTGCCTTTTATGTTTAATGTTCTAAATCAAGTTGCACCAAAAAAAAATATTTTGTGTGGGTAGGATTTCAATGAGGGGGAATTCAGAATAATAATTTCAGAATAAGCAAGGATGCAGGGAGTCTTGGGAAAGTGTGGGTGGTGTGTGGGGAGTATCAGTAACCAGAGGTGGCTTAACCTCAGGTCCATGGCAGGTGAGGGGCAATGGTATATAGTGGGAAGAAGACTGAGAAATTAAGTTAAAGTTTTGAGTCACTTATCAAGCTTATGTGTTTGCTTTGTAAGCACTGAGAGGCCATGGCGGTCTATAAGGAAGGGAGGTAACAGGACCAGCTCTGTAGAAATGTGGCCTTGTGGGAGGGTAGGTATCAGAAGAGAAGGACTAGAGTGAGGAAGGCAAATTATGAGTCTGTTGGAATCAAGACTCCAGGGATTCCAACTAGCAAAGCCATCATTGGAGACCACAACAGAAGTCTGATTGAAAGATTTCATTATCTCTGCATCTATGTTCCATCAGCCATTGCAACTAGCTGGAATTGATGCTTTCTCGGGGATTGTCCTGGTGTGATAGCTTGTAGGGAGAATGGCATTTTTCCACATCAAAGACATGGTTTTCCATCTGGATAAACAGTTCACACAGTATGCGGAGGCTACTGAAACATTACGACTTTGGGTTTTCTAGTCTGGATAATAAAGAAGATTGTGATGACATTAAATCAGTGGGGAGCATAGGAGAGGGCTTTGGGGTGAAGGTGATGTGTTTCACTTTTGACATGTTGAGTGTGAGGTACCTACGGGCCATTTTGATGGATCCTTAGCTAGCATTTACAACTAGAAGTCAATAATTTTAGGAACTCTTCTGATTACCTTTGGTTTTAGCCGAAATGATTTAAAGCAGACACCATTTGTTTTGGTATAACCCCCTGCCCCCATCATCCTTAGGAGAACGGAGAGCCAGGACAGGAAAGGTCAGGAGCTGTTTGGTTGTGAGTTTCCTCAGCCTGGGAAGTGGTGGCCCCCACTGGTGAGGATGGTCTCCAATAGGTCTATAGAACAATCTGGAAGAGACCCTCGAGAAAGTCTGGTTCAATCTTGTTGTTTTACAAGTGAACATGGTGAAGTCTATGGCGGTTCGGGGACTTGTCTTGGGGCGGTCAGCTTAGAATCCCAGTCTCTGAATCTCTTGTTGGAAAACCATGTTTCATTAACTTTTTTGTCATTCAAGATTTTCTCACAGCAGAGATCTTTTTCTATTTTTTTCATTTAAGTGTAATTTATACCAAAATGTGCAAATCTTAAGTGTACATCTGGATAATTTTTACATATGCAATCTTTCCACCACTCCAGAAAGTTTCCTCATACACTCCTGGTCAATACCTGCTGTCCCCAGGCGAAGTCACTATTCTGACTTCTATCCCTGCAGATCACATTGGCTTATCCTTGAACATCACATGAAAGAAATCAGTATACACTGTAATGTGTGTACAGTGTAGTGTTTTTAAGCGAATCCTGCCTTTTGACAGAATCTATTTTCTTTATTGTCCTAAAATGCTTTTAATTTGTCTATGCAAATAATCTGGGGTTTAATGTGAAAATTCTAAGGACACCAGAACTGTAGTGAGGTCTTGGGAGCTTCTGTCTTAGACTCCACCTGATTTCCAGAACAGAAGTTGAGTCCCAGAGAAGGGACAAACTGTCTCTTTGGGTGTGTTTGGAAGTATCCTTCCCTTGGGTCCTCAGAGTACAGGAGCTAAGCCAGAGGCCAAGGAACTATTACCAAGTAGGTGGCTATAACTTCAAATGGAAGAGTCTCTACTCTATTTGTCCTGTACTCCAAGAAGTACAAGCAGAGTGAGCTTACTGTCTCTATGAGGGAGAAGAAAGGGAATGCCAAGTGACAGGGGTTACGCGGCACCCACATACCACCACCATGTGAGAGGGCTGATCAAGTGGCCTGGGTGGCTGTGTGAAGTCACTTCTCAAGTGTTGGGAAAGGCAGGACCATAAATTTTGTAGAGGGAGGCCATTCTGTCCAGCTAGCTTAGGAGGAATTCACAACCCCTTCTGGAAATCCCCAGAGCAGAAGACATGGGTGGACCAGTAAATGCTAAAGTCACCTAGGAAATGTTTTATATTCAAAAATATTCAGAATATCCTATTCTAAGGTCCATCCTTATAACCCTAGGGTACCTATGCCATATGTTCAAATGACTGTCCCTTCAGTGGGACTGGCTAAGATATCTAGGTAAATATAATCCAGATTTATTCATCAACTATTTATGTGTCATTTAATACTTAATAACATGAGAGCAGATAATATATTAAATAGCTTTAATACAGCATAGATTTTACCTTGTGTTTATATTTCCAAATTTTGCGCTCTACAATTCAAATTGAAAACTTTAAATCAGAAAGTTAGAGAAATATTTTAAAAACCATAAGCGTTGGTATTAAATATTCAGGTGTTTAAATTGCTTTTAAGGGAGTAATTTTTTTTTTCTTATGTCTAGTAATGACCAAGTGAGAATCATTCTTTAGATCCCAAATCTTGAACACAAATTGAAACCATAGTTATACTTGCCAAGTAGTAGAAACACTAAAATTCTTCCTAAATCCATGCTGATAATCAAAGCTGGCTTGGATAATTAAAAAGAAAAAGACATCTAGATGTTAATAAAAACTCATAATATTAAGAAAAATGCCCCAAATAACACCTCAAGGGCGCAACAGCCCAGCTAAGTGGGATTAGACATTCCTCATGTCCTCAACAGTGAAGTTCCTTTAATATAAAAAGTTGTTCCAATTCTAAAATAGTAGAAGATCAATTGCCATTAGTTTACTTCTTCTGATTCATCAGTTTCTCAGAAAATTGCCGAACATTTTCTTCTGTGACTTTCTTGAGCATATATATTGCAGAAAGCTACATCCTAGAAATGAAAGTTCTTCCTTAACACCCTTTCCAAAGATTAGTAGGACATCAGACTGCTGCCTCCACATTTTTGTGGAGATATGCTTGCTAAATGTATATATTTTCTCTGAGTCATCCCAATACCTGAAAAGGCTCAAACTTGGTCAACATGGAGGCTTGCGCTAAGTAATATAATAATTTCTGTTTTTTTTTTGAGACAGAGCCTCAAGCTGTCGCCCTGGGTAGAGTATCATGGCATCACAGCTCACAGCAACCTCCAACTCCTGGGCTCAAGTGATTCTCCTGCCTCTACCTCCCAAGTAGCTGAGACTACAGGTGCCCGCCACAATGCCCAGTGACCTTGGTTGCAGCCGTCATTGTTGTTTGGTGGGCCTGGGCTGGATTCGAACCCATCAGCTCAGGTGTATGTGGCTGGCGCCTTAGCTGCTTGAGTCATAGGCGCCGAGCCAATACAACAATTTCTGGTTGCTTTTCCTGGATGTTTCCAATTCAGTGGGCATTCCCTTCTAAGTTTGTCTCCCCAAATGTCCTTCACAAATATTCTCTAAAATCTCTTTACAATTGTTAAAAATAAAGGTTATTCTGGCCACTATTTATCATTAAACACTTTCAAACACTTCCTCTGATTATAGTCCACCTGACAGGACCCTGACATGCATTCACCTGCATCGCAAACCCTTTCCCTAGCAGCCGATACCATGGGGACAAAAGGGCAGCTGGCTTAACCTGCCCTCTGAAGTGTATCCTCCTTCTGTAGCACCAGAGTCTTTATTCAGCAATGTGTCTTCCAATGACCACCACCCCCTTTTGCTGTCTTGGTTTGAAACCTGGGACAGTAATACCAGATCACAGGTTCTTTGTCTCTTGCCATCACGAGTAGGGACCTCAAAGGGAGGTGAATGACCAGCCTCTCAGTGTCTTGAATTTCCCCACAGCTTTTACAAACAAACTAGAAAATTCACTTGAATGGCCAGAACTCTGCACCTTCGTTTCTCTTACCACCTGAACGGCTTTCTTGTGAAATGGCTGAAATTCACCAGCCATGATCTATCCCTCTCCCCTGTAATGTATCACTCCTCATCTTCACTTGGATCACCAGCCCCTCAGCTGTGTTGGTCTCCTTTTCCACCCACATTTTCCAGGGCTCTCCATGTGGGCTTCTTCATTCATTCAGCAAATGCATCTTCAGTATCTCCCACGAACTGGGCATCAGGGTGGCTCTGGAGATAAGATGATAAGTAGCATTCCCTAACCCTGGTGGCACTGGTGTGTGACAGACTCACAAACTTCTGATGTGTCCATGCCATCTATGACTCTGTAGCTTTTTTTTCCCTTCAGCATCCTGAGCCTGAAATGTTCTTTTCTATTTATTTTGCATTCCTTTCCAATCCAATTTTTTTGCCACCCACATACTCCCCAGCTCTTATTTATTTTAGGTAGGAAAAAGGTTGGTGGATTACATGTAATTATCCTTCAGTTTTAAAAGAGGAAAACATAAATATGAACTCATCTGATGATTTTATTATCTATTTTAGGTTACATAAAATAATTAAAGTCTTTATGTTTATTTTTATTTATTTCCTTGTTTTTTTTTCTTTCTATTTCTTTGCATTTTTGTTGTTGTTGAGACAGAGTCCCACCCTATGCCTTGAGCAGAGTGCAATGGCATCATAGCTCACTGCAACCTCAGACTCAGGCTATTGGCTTCCTGCTGCCTCCGCCTCTGGAAGCCGCCAGGACGCTCGCCTGGCACCTGGCTGG
>CAUYQV010194483.1:0-19490 GCA_963574575.1 Galagoides demidoff | reverse complement strand
AAAAGCCAGTCTTTACTAAAAGAAAACAGAAAATATATTATTGATTCAAAATATTTTACACTTGAATGATAAACTGCAATAACTTATTCTGGGCACCTACTAATAAGAGAAAGAAAGAGAAAAAAAGAAAAAATGTTTTAAGACGAGCTCAATCTCCAGCTGGTATCAGAGAAGTCAGTAGAGGTCACTAAGACCAGCAGTCTTTCTTGCTTTTTGCATTAGGGCCCTCAGCTGGAACTGTTTACGGGACAGAAGACGTACATGCTGGGAGGGGAAAAAGTTTAAATAGTTTAGAATGGCTTTGATCCAGATGCGAGCATAAAGTACCAAGACAGTTTGTAACCTAGGTGGGACCTGAGAACCCTAACTTTGTGAAACCTTCCTTTAGAACCAATACCTTAATACACAGGCTTTTTCAACAGGGAAGCACATTGCTGGTTCTGGCTCAGGAGTTTGAGCTACATCTTCAGAAACTTGTCCTATGATACTAACCAACATTACCCAAAAAGTCACTGATTATTTTTCCCTCTTTGCTAAAAGAAGGGGAAAAGCAGGGATGAACAGCAAACAGCATACCTCTCTTGCCTCTCCATGTGTATCTTTCTTAAGCCGTACCATTACCCACACAGAAGGCTAGACAGAAAAGGAATCTTCTTTTGGGTCTCTGGTTTATACCTAGCTATTCACAAACTTACAACAGTTCTGAGGCACATAATTTGGCCACGTTCACCCATAGTCAGAGAGGCAAGATCAGCAAGTGACTTGATCAGCCTTGTATTACACTGAGGCTCCAGTAGCAGCTGGATCAAGTATCTAAAGGGTAGTTGTTATTATTCCCAAAATCATGATCTTCACAAACCAACAGAGAGCAGTAGCCAAACTTGGCGTACTAGATCTTAATGTTTGTAAATAGCATTAAGCCTAAGATAATTTTCATTCTAAAGGGATCTAAAGGGTGCCTTGAAGAGCTATTTGATATAGGAAAACATCTGGTCTAAAATTATGCAACTCTAAAAAAATTAACAGGTTGAAAAATGGGGGCAATCAGTGATCTTTAGGTGGTGTGACCTGAAAGAACCAATGGAAATCTGTGCCTTAATTCAGTCAGGGTCAGTAGTAAGAGAAGAATTACATTTATTAATGGTAGGTGGTAAATTCCAGCCACTAGCCAGCTTTTCTTCCCCTACTCAGACAGATCCTCAGCATCTACAGGTGAGAAGACACCACTTCAGCCACACATCTACTCTCTTTGGGGAAGATAATTTGAAACCCACATGATAGAGAAACCTTGGTTTGTTTCGAGGTCAGTGCCATTGTAACACAAATTTAAAAATAGTGCGAAGCAGAATGAGGAAGACATACCTTCAGGAAGACATCCAGGTCTATTACTCCTCGCCTTAAGGCTTCTCCCAGGTAAAAGATAGTGTCTTCAATTGCATTTTCCTCTGCATACAGATTTAAAATCTGTTTGTATAGTGGGGCTGTGGGAATGATAACTTCATCAATATCATTGTTTTCAGACTGATTTTCCATTTTCTCCAGAGCAGAACTGAGTTCTTCATCCTTCTTTTTCAAAAGTTCTATGTTTTTATCAACCTCAGCCTGAAAACAGAACAGTCCAAGCATGATGGCTTTATACAAATTGTTCAAAATTATCCACTTGTCAGATATCTATGACTCCATTTCAAAGGAAAAGATTGGTGAATAAAGTAATGTATAAGCAAGTTATGGATAAGAATGTTTTAAATAACACATTGGTCAAAGACAGAGGAAAAGGTATGTTTTAATATGCTAAGTAAAAATAAGACAACTGTGGAAACAGCCTGGGTGAGGTACTTTCAGTGACAGTGACAAACTTATCACTTAGCAGTGACATATTACAAACTAAGCCATCAGATAAAATACTTTCCAGCAGGAGGTTCCCTTTCACAGAAAATCATAAAGAGATTTTTCTTCCAAACAAGTAGGCATGTGTCATAGAGTAACTTTCCCCTGTCTATGTAGAGGATTCATGCACAGAGCCCCAAACACTTGCATTCTAGTTACAGTATGTTGTAGGTGGTGGTGGTGGCGGCTATAGGCTCTGAATTATACTGGTGTCACTTTCCTGAACTCCTGAAAATAGATGGCTACTGTGACACTCACTTCACACACTAGAACAATTTTGTAAGGCTGCCAACCTACAAATCACTTTCCACAAACTTGTAAGAACTCTTTACTTTTTAATAAAAAATGCAGATTTGTTGGAATAAATTTTCCCTCATGGGGATGAAAAGTGAGGAGTGATGCTGGAGCTTTAATTATGTTGGTACCACCAAGGCACAGCTGCCAGCTATAAATATTAGAAAGCTTAAAGAACTAAATTTGTAGATGTTTATACATAGCTCACAAGTCAACCAAATTATATCTGGATTATTAAGTTAGAAGGTTCACTGAAGATACTTTTTTTTTCCTTTGGACACAGAGCCTCAAGCTGTCACCCAGGGTAGTGCCATGGCATCCCAGCTCACAGCAGCCTCAAACTCCTGAGCTCAAATGATTCTCCTGCCTCTGCCTCCCAAGTAGCTGGGACTATAGGCACCTGCCACAACGCCCAGCTATTTTTTGATTGCAGCCCTCATTGTTGTTTGGCAGGCTCAGACTGGATTTGAACCCACCAGCTCAGGTGTATGTGGCTGGTGCCTTAGCCACTTGAGCCATAGGTGCCAAGCCTGACTTTTAAAAATAGCTCACATACTTGGAAACAAAATAGAACTGTCCATTAAGTCTGTATCTTAGGTCTACATATTTTTTTTTAAAAGAGATGGTCTTTCTAGGGTGGCACCTGTGGCTCAAAAGGGTAGGGCGCCAGCCCCATATGACGGAGGTGGTGGGTTCAAGCCCAGCCCCAGCCAAAAAAAAAAAAGATATGGTCTTTCTTTAATACCTAGGCTAGAGTTAGTGGCATGATCATAATAGCTCACTATAACCACGAAAGCCTAGCCTAAGCCACCCTCCTGCCTCAGCTTCCCAATTAGTTTGGGATTATAGGTATGTGCCACCATGGACCAGGATTTATTTCTTTTTTTTTTTTTTTGAGATAGAGTCTCACTTTGTCACCCTTGGTAGAATGCCATGGCATCACAGCTCACAGTAACCTCTAACTCTTGGGCTCAAGCGATTCTCTTGCCTCAGCTTCCCAAGTAGCTGGGACTATAGGCACCTGCTACATACAAAGCCAGCTAGTTTTAGAGGTGGAGGGGGGGGGGCTCAGGCTGGCTCAGGCTGGTCTTGAACCTGTGAGCTCAGTCAATTTACCCGCTTCAGCCTCCTCAGAATGCTGGGATTACAAGTGGGCATACCCACCTATTTTTAAAAAAATTTTTTGGTAGAGATGAGGTCTTGCTATGTTATGCGGGGGTTGGGGTCCTCCAGCCTTGGTCTCCCAAAGTTCTGGGATCACAAGCATGAGCCACTAAGCCTGACTAATCTGCAGATCTTTATCATGGGTGAGAACTCTCTAAAATTCGCAATTCCTGGGTAATCGGCAGCATCACACATTCAAATAGTTCTCCCTTGGAAGGAAACACCATTTCCTAGACTGAAGGTGCAAGTAAAATGCTTTAAGTATTATTCACCTCCCAATCAGATACCAAATGCTAAACATAGGCTCCATTTTTACCAAAGCTATAGAGATCTATATTCAAATGTCTAAAGATGCCTAAAAATTTCTGAACTCTTACTAATCCCACAACATCTACAGTACACACAGAACACTTTCCTATGGCTATAATTCAGTCCCTAACTTGCATGTCTTCAATGAGTTACTTACTACTTCTTGATCTAAACGAGTAACCATCTCTTCCAGTTTCTGGTGACCCTTTTTCAGGTCTTCCTCTGTTCGTTTCAAGGCATTGAGCTCTGCTTGGGCACGATCCATTTCCTCCTTCATCCTCCATCTCAATTTGTCACTGACTGCTGAGATGAGAGAGGCTCGGATGGTGTCCTCACTGATTGTGCCATCTCTACTGGGACCTGTAGGAGACAAAGGCAAAAATACCTGCATATTTCCCAAGTTCTTTCTATTCCTCTCACAGGAACCTTGAGAAAATAGAACAAATTGAGCCCACATTTTCAAAACAGGAGGCATTAAAAAACTTATTTTAATATTATCATTTCATTAGAAATAACATAAACATCTGAGTTGATTCAGAAATACTTTCCCTGTAAGCGATTACTATTAACTCATATTTATCCACTTTCCCTATTTTACAACCCATAGAAATTGCTATAGGCTAACCAAAGTAATCTGTAGGGACATATCGTGGATATAGAGGCCTACAGATTACAATTATTCCTGCTCTCAAACAAGTGAGACAATACATTTGTACCAAGGAAAAACACTTATTCAGGTCAAGTCCATCCTCAGGACTTGTGCTAAGTCAAAGGAGATAGAAGCCCACTGTAGAGACAGTCAGGGGACAGGGAATGGGCAGTTTCCCAGGTTAATACGGACCTTCTGCAAGACTTTTATTCCTTTACTACTTACTAAAAAAAAAGAAAAGAAAAAAAACATGAGCAAAAGAGAATGACATCCCCAAAAATCCAACAGATGATAAACTTCTGTTTATTCTCTGATTCTTCATTATTCTTTTGCAAATGTCCCTTCCTAACCAGCATCTTCTTAATTTCTGAGCAAATTTCAGATCAAATAAACTTATCCCTCGGATATTTTCTTCAAAAAGGTTTCCTGTTAATGTAAGTATGGATATACTTTATGATTTTATCAATGTTATTCAGTTGTGGTCCTAAATCAGCAGTGATAAATGGCATTTTGACATTCAATTATATTCTATTATAGAATTAAGTATATTTAATCTTAGTTGCTTTTATTTATTTATTTATTTTGAGACAGAGCCTCAAGCTGTCCCCCTGGTTAGAGTGCCATGGCATCACAGCTCATAGCAACCTCCAACTCCTGGGCTCAAGCAAGTCTCCTGCCTCCGCCTCCCAAGTAGCTGGGACCACAGGCGCCCACCACAATGCCTGGCCATTTTTTGGTTGCAGCCATCATTGTTTGGTGGGCCCGGGCTGAGGATTCGAACCCGCCACCTTAAGTGTACGTGGCTGGCGCCTTAGCTGATTGAGCCACAGGCGCTGAGCCCTCAATTTACATCTAAACAGATAATTCTGAAAGAGTTGCAAGAATACAACGTAATGTCTACTTTAAGGAATACTGGAGGGGGCAAGGTGAGGGAAATGGCTAAGCTGTCAGAACCTGACGTGGTGGGACAGCTGCCGGGGGCTCTTGGATATTCACGCACAGGAGATATTTTTATGGGACTTCTTGTCACTCCACCTGATTTGTGTGCTTTTGAAATTAAGTGCTTAGTGTGTTTTGAATGTAAGGTGAACAACTGAAGTATAGGCAGGATAACTTTCTTTTTTTAAAAATTCTTTCCTTCCTTCTTTCTTTTCCATTCTTCTTTTATTCCTCTTTATATTTTTTATTAAATATTTTTTATTAAATCGTAACTTTGTACATTGATGCATTTATGGGGTTCAGGGTACTACTTCAATATACAATATGAAATGCTTGCATTGAACTAAGTAACACATCCATCACAATTATACTCATTTCTTAATAGTTTTGAATGTACCACTGCATCATCACATCAGGTGCGGGTGTCCCTCTTTATTTGATTATCAATAGCCCTCCTTTATAAAGTGGTTTTGAAGACTTTTCATATTTTCTCACTTTTATGTTGGGAATAGATACTCAGGACAAGACTGCATGTGTGTCTGGGCTGCCCTATCCAGGGGGTCCTTCGCATGCAGCCTCAGCTGCCCTGTCCAGGGGGTCCTTCCCATGCAGCCCCAGCTGCCCTGTCCAGGGGGTCCTGGACTCATGGCCTGTTCCTTCTCTATTCTCTAGTTGCTCTCCTCATGAAGATTGATCTTCAGCACATTCATCACTTCTTTTGCATGTTACAACTCCAGTACTAGCATAACAAAACTAATACCTGGAAATTAAAGACACTACGAAATCAAGTCCACAGTGGATGAACAGTAGATTCCAAGTCAGAAGACAGGAGTCTGTGCGGTGATTCATAAATGCATTCTGATATGATACAATACAACACACAAATAAAAACAAACTGATATTCAAATCACAGCATGGCTACTTATCTACAGTAAAAATTATTTCACACTTTTCCTATAATAGAACACAGGCCATATTATACTGACCTACCTTTGTGAGGTAATTTAATTTCCATTTCATTTAAATTGGGGTTTTATAGAGAGATTCAGAACAGAGTTCCCAGGGTTTTTTGCTTACCAACAACACCAATTTCTTGATAAGCAGAAAAGCTGGTCAGTCCCCTGGGCTCAGTCCCCTCATCTGAACTCAGAGATGATGATAATAGTAACAACTCACTAGGATACCGCGGCGGTGCAAAGAGTTAGTGCAGACGACACGCCAGAACAATGCCTCGTACACATTAACTGCCTGTGAGTATTTTTTTATACTTTTTTTTTAAATAATAGCAGCAATACATTAATACTATCATCGGGTACAGTGTACTGTTTCTGTATATAATTTGAAATACTTTCATCTAACTGGTTAACATAGCCTTCATGTCATTTCCCTGGTTATTGTGTTAAGACATTTATATTCTACATTTAGAGAGATTCACATGTACCCTTATAGGATGAACCATAGGCGTGATCCCACCAATCACTGTCCCTCCACCCACCCTCCACCTTCCCCTCCCCTTCCTCATCCCTCCCCATGTTCCTGGGCTAAAATTGGGTTATAGCTTTGAAAGCTATAAATTAGTTTCATAATAGTGCTGAGTACACTGGATGCTTTTTCTTCCATTCTTGGGATACTTTACTAAGAAGAATATTTTCCAGCTCCATCCACGTAAACATGGAATACTATGCAGCCATTAAGAAAGATGGAGACTTTACCTCCTTCTTGCCTGTGAGTATTTTAACTGAGAATACTAATATCTGTTCCCCCTGCTAGACTTTGAGCTCCAAGACAGAAGAATCATTTCTGTTTAATTTATCTTAGGGTGGGCACCTAATTTTCCATAAGCCTGAGGCTGAAGAGGGTTAGGAATCTTTTTCTAAGCCAGGGAATTTAGGGAAATAGGCAAATGAATTATTGTAATTAGAGCAAAAATGGCTCTAACATCTCAACACATGGATACAGTACCTACAGATATTTAGTATCCAATACAGGAGATATATCATCAAAAAGCAGATGAATAATGATTGAGTACTCACTATGTACTACATCTCCTGCTAAGTACCTTACATAGATTACTTCCTTTAGCTCTCACAAAACCCACGGGTACAGGGACTACCATCATCTGCATTTTCTAGTTTGTTGAGTCTTGGAGAAGTGACATGACTTGTCCTGGACAAAATTCTAATCAGGGGTAGAGATGAAATCTTATCTAGGCGGCCACTTCACAGGCAAACTCCTGACTGCTACCGAAGAGTCATGTGTTTATTTTCTGTGCATTTTCTCCTGACTTTCTCCTACTGGAAAGCCCTTTTTTTTAGTCGCTCCACCAACAAAAGGTTACAATGTAGTAAACTTATCAGCTACCCTTCAGATGTTCTAACTATCACAAAAATATCCCAATTACTTACGTATGAGGCATTTCCACTCTCAAAGGATGGTGGTTTAACAGTAGAATTTCCTCCATCCTCAAAGCTCCCTTGCTGCATTGATCAGATGATCTCTCTACTGTTAGAAGAGTGAGCAGGTATAAGTATTTAATTGGAAAACATCAAAGAAAAAAGTTTCTGAAGACTTCATCATTCTCTTAATACTAGACTAACAAGCCCTTTTTTTTTAAAGAACAAAAAAACCTCCTGAAATAAACAAAGTGTGTGCTTTGTGTTTTTGTTGTTAATTTTTTTTTCCAAAATATTTTTAAATCAGGGGATAAGATTAAACTTGCCTGTGCATTTTAAATGGGGATAAAGCCGCCATCGCCAGGGCATTCTGAGTTGGTGCCCTCTCTGGAGAAACTGACTTACATCCAAAACGTTTTATTTATCTGGCACTCAGTTCTAGTGTTTTTATCACTAGAGTTACTTCTCCCCTCTAATCATACACATACACACACCCTTCTTATACAAAGAATTTTCTACAAATTGAATTTTCAAGTCTATAAAACTAACGATTATTAGGTTCATTGAGAAAGAATTAAAATTTTCACATAATAGTAATTTACCACTAACTTTTCACTTGTGTATTTCTTCCCTCAGAAACTTCGAGTCTTCTTTTGATTTGTTAATTTTTATAAAGTTTATTATTAATAATAATACTGTGCTCTTAACTCATTTTCTTTTAGGAATCCCACTTTTTGTATTTTTCAGTTATTTAAACTGAGTAATATAAAACTGAAATATGAACTCTGTTTTCCTGACCCGAATTTCTTTACCCTTAACTTTATTATTTTTCCACAAAAAAAGCAGTTTTTACAACTTTTTAATTTTGAAAGAATTACAGCTCCGTGGGGGTGTGTGTGTGTGTGTGTGTGTGTGTGAATGTAGCACATAGAGGCTCGTATACTCTTCACTCATCTTCTGCTAACAGTAACAAAAGAAGTAAAGTTTAGAATTTCACGTTATTTATCATTTCATTGTTCTGGAAGTTTATTCCTTAGTTTTCTGACTTTTAGGCAAGTTATAAATACAATTCCAGAAGACTTATATGTGAATGTGATATGGTAATAAGAAATATTTTTAAAGGTATCTAATTAAAATATATCCTCCAGTTCTTCCAAATATAACTCTAATTAAAGCCTATGCAAGTTGTAGACACACGAGGCTTTCAGATGCACGAGGCACTTTAAAAAGTGCAGCTATTTTATCCTGAAAAGTAGCTCCTACATCAATGTATTATCACAATGGAAACGAAATTGTTTCTAGCTGGCTTTGGCTGAGTAAACCTGATAGAGACCTGTGCAGCTTTAGAACGGGCGCTGCGAGGTCAGTTCTGTGCAGTACATCGTAGTTGAGGACAAGGTTTAAGATAGACGAGTAAGATGCAGAGTGATCGGGCCCCTCTGCAACCAACGTAACAAACAAAAGCAACCAGCAGTTACCATGGAAAACGGGATTCAGCAATGAGGTTAAATACAGAAATTTGATTAAGAATTTTTAAAAAAGTAAACAGAAAATATAACTAGCTTCACCAAGTTAGCCCGGCCCGTAGCCCTCATCATCATCCCAGCAGTGCTCCGCTTGTCCCAAGTGTTCTAGGGTGCTGGCTGCCAGCGCTGGCTGTGACTGGTGTGGTCACCCCGACATCCTTCTCTGTTCATTAACGGTGAGAATTTGGGAAGGCCACCCCATCTTCTAAGTCTCATTGTTCTCACCTAGAAAGTAGGACTGGGTCTTCTGTGTAGGTTTGTGGTGGGTGGGAAGTGGCGCAGGGAAGCCATCAGTTGCTGTAATTCCCGATGTACCGTGAAGCCCCTGGTCAGTGTGTATGTTGTTCTCATCTTCCATATCTTTTAAAGAGATGCTATTTTTGTCTGGATTTTATTCCTAAGGGGCTCTCGACTCTTAAGAGGGTTTTGTTGTCATGGATTCATTTAATTGAGTATCATAAAACGATATGCATGTTTAAAAATCATACGTTTAACTTGAAAACAAATAAATTTATGCTGGAGTGACATGGATGGGAACAAGGACAAGGTAGGTTTAAGGCTGGCCCTTACGGGGTCTCCGTGGGGTTTGCTGGAATCCCTTCCCTGGGGGCTTCCACGTCTTTTTCTGTGAATAGCAGCAGAGCTCTCTTCTCCTCTGTCTTTCTTGCTTTCTCTCTGATTAGAATTTGCAATAGACATGTGAACCAATACTGAAAGAATGGTTGATTCCCAGGGCATGGAAATCTGTCAAATGGTCTAAATTGCCCTGAAATTGGAGACAATATGTCTGTCTTTTGTGTTACTTATCCTGCATTCAGTAAAAGTTAAATCACTTTCTCTGGTCCCAAATATACGTGAATATTATATCGACCTGGGAATAGTTGTTGGGACTTAAATATCACAGTGAAGCAATTTTTTTAAACTTTGCTTTAGAAAAAAGTCAAGAGTAGAGTGAATAAGATAATGAGCCCTCTGTGCCTGTCACTCTTACCCTCATTTTATTTCACAATTTTGAATGAAATTACTTCAAGGCTTTTTTACATTTTATTCATGTAGCAAATTAAAATTTTAGTGAGTATTTTTAATTGGCAAGTAATATTGTACCTATGTATGGGGTCCAGTATGATACTTTCGTACATGTATACAGCCTGTAATGATCGAATCAGGGTACTTAGGAAATCTATCACCTCAAACATTTACTATTATAGTACCTTGTGTTGTAAACAGTCAAATAGTCTTTTCAATTTATTTGAAAATATGTACTAATTTGTTGTTAACTATGTTCTACTGATCCCATGGTGCTGTACAGGACTAGAACAGCTCCTCCTTTTTGGGTGTGAGCTGGTATTCACTGGCCAATCTCTCACTATCCCTCTTCTTTCTTCTACCCTTCCCAGCCTCTAGTAGCCAATATTCTACCCTGTACTTTGGTGGAAACAACTTTTTAAGATAATTTTAAAATGGTATTTTAAAACAAATACCAGATATTATATCATTATACTCCTTCATGCATCTACATATATCTTTAAAAATTGGACATTTCCTTATATATATGTGTATATATATATATATAATATGCTTATTAAAATAATGTGATTAATAATAAATTCTTATTATAGACCCCATAATCACATTTTTAAAGATTTATAATATTATGCTATTTTAATATTGTTTTGTTTGAAGGAGGATACAACTAATATATCACAACACCAACTTTTTTAAAATAAAAGGAGTACCTTTTTGTAAAGAGGATATTAACAGAAAATTATGAATACAAATAGGAGCTAGAAACTTTCTGGTACATAGTTTTACAGCAAAGTGCAATACGGAACTGAACCAGGAGGGGGCGCAAAGCACCAAATACCTTTCTTTTAACCAAGTCCTATAGCCTTGGTATCCACTAAATTTGGTGATGGAAATCTGTTGAGGGTAAAGCTCTAAAAAATGTAATAATATGATTCCTGTTGATTAAAATAACAAAAAATGGAGATTTAAAATTTTCAAGTGGAAAATAAGTGCAAATTAGTAATACTAAGAATTACTTATATTTGAATGTACTGGATTTGTTGGGCATTATGCAAAGATGAAAAGAAATAAAACAAAAATGAAAACTTTCAACAATATAATGCCCAATCATGTGATACATCATAAACCATGTGATTTATCAATTATTAAATGTTTACAAGTCATAAATTGTGTGTGGTCTGACTGTTCCACTAACCAGCCTTTCCCCATCTCTCTCCTGCTCCTCAGGCCTCCCTGAGGAGATGAAACAATATTACATTAGGCCAATTCACAACCTTGCCATTTTCTACCAGTGTTCAAGAGAAAGGAGAAGTCACATGACTCTCATTTAGACCAAAAGCTGGAAATGATTAAGCTCAGGGAGGAAGGCTTGCTGATGCACAAGACAGGGTGGAAGTCGGGGCTCCTGCAACAGTTAGCCAAGTAGAGAGTTCAAAAGAAAAGTTCATGAAAGAAATTACAAGTACTGCTCCAGTGAATGTAACAATGATAACAAAGTGAAACAGCCTTATTGCTGATGTGCAGAAAGTTCTCCTGGCCTTCTTGTAAGTCAAAACCAATTCCAAGGTGACTCCCTTCCAATGTATGAAGGCTGAAAGAAGTGACCAAGTACCAGAAAAGTGGGATCTGACAGAGGGTGGTTCATGAGGTCTGAGGAAAGAAGTTATCTCCATGACATAAAAACATGAGGTGAAAACCAGCACACTGTACCCCATGATTGCACTAATGTGCATAGCTATGATTTAATAATAATAATAATAAACCCATGAGGTGAAGCAGTGTGGGCTAATGGAGAAACTACAGAAAGTTCTCCAGAAGACCTAGTTAAGGTCATTGATGAAAGTCGCTATCTTAAACAGCATATTTTCTATGAAGGCAAAACAGTTTTCTGTTGGAAGAGGATGCCATGGAGGACTTTCATAGCTAGAGGGAAGACGCCAATGCCTGGATTCAAAGCATAACCTGACTCTCTTGTTAGGGGCTAACGCAGCTGATGACTTAAATCTGAAGCCAAAATAAAAAAAAAAAAACTGAAGTCAATATATATTTGCCATTTCAAAAATTTTAGGGCCTTTAAGAATTATGCTAAATCGGCTTTGCCTGTGCCTTTAAAATGCCAAAAAAAAAAAAAATAGGGCTGGATGACTGCATAATAGCAGATTTACTGAATACTTTAGGCCCACTGTTGAGACCTACTGTTCAGGAAAAGATTTTTGTTGAAAAACAGTACTGCTTTTTGACAGAACAACTACTCCTCCAAGAGCTATGACGAAGAGACATATGTTGTTTTCATGTCTGTTAATACAACATCCATTCTGCACCTGTAAACCAAGGAGTAAATTCAACCTTCATGTCTTGCTATTTAAGAAATATGCTTTATAAGGCCATAGTTGTCAGAGTCAGTGATTCTTCCCAGGGAGCTGGGCAAAGTTAATTAAAGAACTTCTAGAAAGGATTCACCTTTCTAGGTGCCATTTAAGAACAATTAAGATTCATGGGAGAATATAAAAACTAAATCACTATTAACGGAGTTTGGGAGAAGTCAATTACAATACACATGGATGACTTTAAAGGGTGCAAAACTTCAGTGGAGGAAGTTTCTGCAGATGTGGTAGAAATAGCCATTAGAAGCAGAGCCTGAAGATGAGCCTGAATTGCTCAATCTAAGATGAAACTTGAACAAATGCTCAAAGCAAGAGACCTAGTTAAGCCCAAGAGTTTGAGGTTGCTGGGAGCTGATGACAGAGTCTCAAAAACAAACAAACTTGAACAAATGAGAAGTTGCTTCTTTTGATAAGCAAAGAGAATGGTTTCTTGAAGTGGAGGCCGTTCTTCATGTTGACGATGAGAACACTGCTGAAATGACAATAAAGGACTTAAAATATTCCATAAACTGAGTTGATAAATCAGTGGCACAACAGAAGGGGATTGGCTCTGATCTGAACGCACTCTGTACTGTGGTGCAAGCCTATCAGATGCACTGCATGGCACAGAAAAATCTTTCAGGAAAGAATGAGTCCATAAATGGGGCAGATTTCACTTTCACTTATTTTAAGAAATTGCCACAGTCACCCATCAGTCAGCAGCCATCAACATTGAACCAGACCTGCCATCAGCAGCAAATTAGGACTCAGTACAGGCTCAGGTGATCATTAGCATTTTTTAGCAATAATGCATTTTAAGGTGTGTACATTTTTTAGAGGTAACAAAATTGCATACTTAACAGATATCATGTAATATAAACATAATTTTTATATGCCCTGGGAAACCAGAAAGGCTCATATAATGTACTTTATTGTAGTATTTACTTTATTGTTGTGGCCTGGAACTGAACTTGAAATATCTCTGAAGTGTGCCTTGTATGTGTATCTTCCTCATTCTGAAATATACCAATTATGTTATAATTTTGATCATAGTTTATGATTTTTGATGGTCTATTAATTATTTGATGTTTTCTCCATCATTTCTAGAACTAAGTTCAAAGTTGTTAGGAAAAATTCAGAAAAATATAGTTATAAATGACAATAGTTTTTACCTTACTAACTTACTAGCCTTTGTACCTCTCATTGAAAAAAAAAAAAAGTCATATTCGATGAAGTCCTAATTTTTTTTTAAACACATAGATTTTAAAAAAAAAAAATATGTTAACAGAATAAAAAATCTGTTAATATATTTGTCTAAGTTTCTCGGATTTTGTCAAAAGGTGGATTAACTTTTATTTTTATGTTTTATTAATCATAAACAGTGAATCCTTGCAAATATCCTGGATTTACTGACGTTTGAAATCCTAAACCTTTTTTTTTTTTTTTTTTTTGCTAAAATCACATTTTAGGAATATGCAACAACATGAGTTGTTTGAGATGACTGGGTTGTAACTCAACAGAGACAGGAGCATAAAACCAAGACAGTCATTATGGTATATAATTTAAAGAATCAGGGTAAAGCATGACCATCCATGAGAAGATCTTAACCTGGAGGACTTTCATAGCTAGAGGGAAGATGCCAATGCCTGGATTCAAAGCATAACCTGACTCTCTTGTTAGGGGCTAACACAGCTGATGACTTAAATCTGAAGCCAAAATAAAAAAAAAAAATCTGAAGTCAATATATATTTGCCATTTCAAAAATTTTAGGGCCTTTAAGAATTATGCTAAATCGGCTTTGCCTGTGCCTTTAAAATGAAAAAAAAAATAGGGCTAGGTAAGTACTGTGAATTGTAAAGACTAGGTAAGTACTGTGAATGTTTAGAGATGATGCTATGTTTCACTTACTAATAATTCATTGCAAACAACCTGAAACATTGTTAGATGATTGAAAGAGACTTTGATTTTATTTTGTTATATTCAAATAGATTAAAATATTCTTTAAATAATCAGTAATGAAAATCTATACAGAAAACAAAGTATCACTACACTATATTCTCTCCAGTATAATTATTGTTATGTATTATAAAAACTGACAGTACTCCATAATTGGTCACAATAATCTCCATGGAAATAAGAGTTTTTTTTTCTTTAATGCTGTGCCCTGTGACCAGGACAGCATCTGGTACTGAGTAGGTGCTATAAAACTTTCCTTGGAATGAATAATTTTTTTTTGCAGTTTTGTCTGGGACTGGGTTTGAACCTGCCACCTCCAGCATACGGGGCCAGCATCCTACTCCTTTGAGCCACAGGCACCACCAGGAATGAATAAATCTTTTTTTTTCTTTTTTTTTTTTATTGAATGGTAATTATGTACATTAATGCACTTCTAGGGTACAGTGTGGGGTTTTCACATGCAATGAATGAATAAATCTTAACGTAAATGCGTAAGTTGCCTGAGTTGAGATGGAGAGAATTCAGTCATGTAAAAATATCTTTATGTGGCAGCACTGCCAGAACTTTTGATAGATATTGGAAGCAAAAGGCGAATAAAAAGGAACAACAACAAAAAAAGGTTTTTAAATCTGATTTTTGTGACTAGGTTGATAGGCACATTAACTGAAATGGAAAATAGATTTTTGATACATTTGGCTTAAAAAAAAAAGAGGTAAACATGCCAGTGTTAAAGATAATTATAAAATAAAATATGTCTCTTGGAACCCGAAGGCAAGATTTTGATTTATATTACAGACTGGAGCATTCTAGTTCCTACAAATAGTATTTTAGTCCAGCAGAATTGATGGAATCTGCTCATTGTCAGTGTATGTAAAAAGAGAAAGAGAGAAAATTCTCTCTAAGACTCCTAGAGATTGAATTAAAAGTGTGGATTTTCTTCATTTGGGCAAGTTAAAGGGAATATTTAAATTTTCTCCATCAGGAATACTGAAGGTGTCTGTGGATAGAATTTATAAGACCTGTAAACTTACAATGGGGAGAGGAATGACATATTTATACTCACTTTTAACTGACAGACATCCTTTCTTTCAATTGTGTATACAACAAACCACAAAAGAATTAGGAGTGTCTGTGTGTACTACCTATAAAAATCACAGATATTTTTATATTACGCTGTAGGCTTTTGAAATAATGTTTACACCCACCACTACTCTAAAATTCAGGTATTATTTTCAGGCTATAAAATCCAGGTATTATTTTCAGGCTATGAATTTTGATGAAAAGTCCGCAACCTTGGTGTTTATTTGTAAAGTAGTAACAGCTGCTACCTTGAGAGTTAAAGAAGAAGATCCCTACTTGACATGCACAAACTATGGGGAAGGTTTCTGTGTTCAGAGGCTGAACTGCTTTTGCTCTCAGGCCAAGTGTCTATCACCCAAGACAGACTTCTGGGATGGTGTGTGCAGCCAGGACTGTCCTGCCAAGCAGTTCTGGATCAAGTTTTTCCCCTGCTCTCACTTCACCAAAGCTGCTCCCTTCAGGGTATCATCTCAGCTTGAAAGTGCAAGTTCATTAATGTGACTACTTGTCCCTCACCCCTCCTGAGTTAGCAAGACACCACAGGGCACCAGCGGTGTGTGACTGTGCTCTATTTTGTATCTCAGAATATAGTGCAGTATCAGAATTAAAAATAGACATGCAATTTAAGAAAATTAAATATATTTGGGAAATTAGGAAATAACTCATCATTCACCCCCCTCAAACAAAGAAAGAGAAAACCTAAGCCAACTAAAGAACAATATTTGCAGCTTCAAAATGGATCAAAATATATTCAGGAAAATTCACTGAGGAAGAAAAACAAATTATATAAACCATATACACATGTTTATATACATGTGTGTGGTCCCTAACAGAAAGGAAGACAAATTTTGAGGATATAAGTGGTTTTTCTCATATCATTTTTCTCAGAGTAATGGAGAATTACTATCACTGGGTCAAAGCATCAAAATCAGTGTTTCTCAGCTATTTGTAACCCAGACCCCCTTTGACTAACATCAAATCAAATACCCTCCCTTCCCCAGTTGATAATCATTGAATCATTGATTTTAAGTGTTCCCATAGCCAAAAAAAATTAAGATTTCTGTTGTGTATGAAATCAGTTTCACTTTTTACTTTTCAAATAATAGGCTTCATAAAACTGACAAAAACTATTCACTATACCCTTCCCATCACTAATTCCAATGTGACCCTTGTTAACAAAAACTTCTCTGAATAGCATCATAAAAACACAGAGAAGAACATTTCTGTAACGGTAAGCTTTTGAGGACTCTCAACTGGTTGAAAAGGTGAGTAATAATCAATGACAAAGGCATTTATTATCTCCAGGTTTTATTTTTCATAACTATAAATTAAGGAGGTATCGGGACATAATTTCAAAAGACTCTAAGACACCGTTCTCCAAATAAAAGTTATTATATAAGTATGCATATAGATGTGTGTTTATGTATACACACATACACACATAATTACTCACAAGGTAATTGAAATTATATATGGCAGGCATTTCTCAATGCGTGGACTTTTAAAATGCCAAAATGCATTGCCAACACACATTATCAATTCTTTCTGTTTGAACATCCTGAAAAAGAAGGCAGACGAATACTTTTAGCCTAAATGGAATTCTAAAGATGAGATGGGTTTATCTCAAAACCCATACACTACTGCAAAATTTAAGAAGTTATTGTTTCTTTACTTAAATTTATAGAGCTTTATTGCCAGTCTTTCAGGCTTACTACAAAATTTGGGGGGGGGGGGGAAGCCAGCAAAAGAAATACAACTCACCTTTGCTATTAATAATAGTAAAGGTAGCTGTTCATATTTAAATGAAGTATTGTGAGCTACAAAGTAAATTGCTCCTCAAGAGCAATTTAAAACTTTATAACTCTATCATGTTTAGAATCTTATTACTAGGAGAAGTTAATTTATAAATAGTAGCTAAGAATACCTTCTGGAGTCCGCAGAGCCTACATTTCTCTTATGATTTTAAAAAATGCATCCTTTGCCTTTCATTTTGTTTATAAAATTTCTTGTTAATAAAAACATTTCATGCTATTCTTATTTACCAGTCTTCTTACTTGTGTTTTTATGGTCCTGCATTTGTTTTTATGAAGATGTTAAGGTAATATTTTCAAAATTTTAACTAATGGTTACTGCTTCCTTAGTTTTAGTTAGCACTCTACTTATGATGACAACTAGGATACAACCATTTCCAGTGTCATTCTGGAGCTTAATGCTTAGAAAGAGCTATTGTTGCACCAACAAGAACTATTCTAGGGATGTGAAGGATACATTTTTTGTTTTCATTTTTAAAGATAGCTTTATCAATGGCTTTTCTTCATGTATACATTAATGCTTTTATGGGGTACAATGTGCTGATTTCATTAGAATTAGGAACGCTTACATCACACTGGTTAATATATACCTCATCTTGTTTACTTAATTATTGTGTTAAACATTTATACTCTATACTTAATAGATCCAACATGTACCCTTGCAATATGCACCATAGGTACGATCTCACCATTCACCCTCCCTCGATCTGACCTCCCCCCTCCCCTCCCATCTCCCTTCCCTCCTTCACCCTGGGCCTTAGTTGTGATCTATTCTTCATATGAAAGTGTGAGTGATTGTAAATTGGTTTCATAATAGTACTGAGTACATTGGATAGTTTTTCTTCCATTCCTGAGATACTTTACTAAGTAGAATATATTCCAGCTCCATCCATGTAAACATAAAAGAGGTAAAGTCTCCATATTTTCTTAAGGCTGCATAATATTCCATGGTATACTCATGGCTGAGAAAGATCTGGAAAAAAATAGTATTTCATTTTATATGGAACCAGAAAAAAACCTCAAATACCCAAGACATTGCTCAGAAATAAAAACAAATTAGGAGGAATTATGCTACCAGACTTCAAACTATCCTGTAAATCTATAGTGATGAAAATAGCATGGTACTGGCACAAAAATAGAGAGGTAGATGTATGGAACAGAATTGTGACCCAAGAGATGAGCCCAGATATTTACCATCATTTGATCTTTGATAAGCCCATCAAAAATATAAATTTGGGGAAAGAGTCCCTATTTAACAAATGGTGCTGGGAGAACTGGCTGGTGACTTGTAGAAGACTGAAACTGGACCCCCACCTTTCACCATTAACAAAAATTGACTCTCACTGGATAAAAGATCTGAAACTATAAAGATTCTTGGAGAGAGTGCAGGAGAAACACTTGAAGAAATTGGCCTAGGAGAATACTTTATGAGGTGGACCTCCCAGGCAATTGAAGCAACACCAAAAATACATTTCTATGATCTAATCAAACGAAAAATCTTCTGCACAGCCAAGAACACAGTAAGTAAAGCAATCAGACAGCCCTCAAAATGAGAGAGGATATTTTCAGGTTATGTTTCTGACAAAGGTTTGAAAACCAGAATCCACAGAGAACTCAAACTTATTAAAAAGAAAAGAACAAGTAATCCCATTTCATTGTGGCCAAGGGACTTGAACAGAAGCCTCTCTGAAGAAGACAAGAGCATGGTCTACAGACACATGAAAAAATGCTCATCATCTTTAACCACCAGAGAAGTGCAAATCAAAACCACTTTGAGATATCATCTAACTCCAGTAAGAGTGGCTCACATGAAAAATTCCCAAACCTACAGATGTCGGCATGGATGTGGAGAAAAGCGAACACTTTTGCACTGCTGGTGGGAGTGCAAACTAGTATATCCCTTTTGGAAAGAAGTATGGAGAATACTCAGGGATCTAAAAGTAGACCTGCTGTTTGATCCTGCAATTCCTCTACTAGGTGTATATCCAGAAGACATTTTTTTTAAAATGAAAAGAGACATGATCACTTAAAATTAAATTGCTATAATGTCTAGTATGGGAATTGATTCTACATTTTGAATTTGGCAAAATTTT
>CAUYQV010194475.1:0-17873 GCA_963574575.1 Galagoides demidoff | reverse complement strand
AGCCTCAAGCTATCCCCCTGGGTAGAGTGCCATGGCATCACAGCTCATAGCAACCTCCAACTCCTGGGCTCAAGTGAGTCTCCTGTCTCAGCCTCCCAAGTAGCTGGGACCACAGGCACCAGCCACAACGCCCGGCCATTTTTTTTTTTTTTTCGGTTGCAGCCATCACTGTTGTTTGGTGGGCCCGGGCTGGGGAGTCCAACGCACCACCTTAGGTGTATGTGGCCTTAGCTGCTTGAGCCACAGGCTCCGAGCCTAATACCTGGTCTTCTGTTGGACAAATATGAGGAATCTTGATGAGATAAAATAGCCAATAAACTGTGTATTCTTTATCTCCTTTGAATAGACAACAAAAACAAAACCCTACCAATTTACAATTGTACCTTAAGTGAGAAATGAGAGAAAAGGCTATATGATTAGAAAGCATATACTTTCTCCCTTACACCACTCCAATTCTCAAAAGAGTGGTAGAGTCTACAGGGGCATATGTTTTGGAGAAGCACCTAAAAAAATGGCCTACAACATTCTAGAGTCAAGCTGTTTAGTTTTAAATCCTGTCTCCACCCTTAACTGGTCCTAGAAGCTTGGGTAATTTATTTACTTTGTACTCTTCATTGTTTTTATTTATAAAATGATAATAGAATGTGTCCCATAGTGTTATCAGGTAGGTTTAATGAAATATTATTTTTAAAGAATGGGTATGTACTGAACTACTTTAACTCCGTTGAGTAAGCAAACAAACAAACATGCAACAAGCAATGACAGGCTCTTCCAACTGCAGTAGGTGAAAAGACTTGGCTAACTTTCGTCTAACTTTAGGTCACCTTCTCAGGCTTTTCTCTGTCAATCCTATTGAAAATTTCAACCTTGCCCACATACTGTATCTCTCTTCCCTGATTTCTTTTTTCTCTTTAGGAAATGACACCATCTATACCACATATATTATTGTTTATTGTGTATCTTCACTAGCCCGAAGGATAGTCTGTTCTCTTGTATTTACTGCTATATCCCCAGAGACATGTGGAGACAACTTCCCAGAAATAGTACCTGTCGGATAATTGTGAAATCAATATATGTACACACATCATCATCCCCCAGAGGGTTTCATCTCTGCTTCTGAGTCCCCCTGTCCTGGTTTTTATCCCCTCAGCATTGCCCCTTTACAATAGCCATCTGCTAGAAGCAACAGGGTTATTTAGATAACCATGAACTTAAGCACGTGTTTCAGAACCCAAAGGAAATTAGAAAAAACACCTAAAAGAAATGTGATATTCTCTGCTCCTTGTTCCTCTTCTTTTTTTCATTGACTTTGCTAGCGATCTGGTTCTGTGAAAGAACGCCATCGGAATTTGCTACAGGTGTTATGGATAACAGCTGAAGTAGGAGCAGGGGGTGCCTGTTAATAAAGGTCAAATAGAATTTGTTTCCAGTTAATAATCTTAGAAAATTATTTGAGAGCTGTATGGAAGAATGTCTGGCGATCATGTTTTTTTTAATGAAGACATTAACTTTAACCTTAATTTTTCTGAATTAAAATATGGGAGTAAGTGGTTCAATCATAAAAGGGCGGAATTTGGTTGGCCCCATCTGGGACACCGGATCGCACTACCATAGTGTCCTGGCTCGTGTCCCAGTAGAAACCTCCACTTCATCATAGTTTCATTCTTATATAAGTGCAAACCAGAACTGTCCGTGAAAGTTTATTCTATTCCTTCAGTTTTTTCACTCTACACATTAAGAAGCAGACGCCTTGTTTCTGCCACATTATCTGGATTCATTTGTGCACTGATGCGGTGTCAATTTTGAAACCTGTCCAGGCAATGAGTGGTGTCCTGTTTTCTGTCCGAAGCCATCTGGCTGCCCTTAGTTACAAATTGTTCGGGGGAGGGGGGAGAAAATGTGTAGTGGACATGAGTGAATATAAAGAGAAAAAGGAAAGTGATGTTACTTACTGAGAGGAATCAGAAAACTCATAGATTGATACATTTAGCGCTTCCATGGTTGACTTCGTTTTTTAAATAAAATGTTGCTGCTCTATATAGTGTTAAAAACATTTACTTTTAGCTTGTGCTAACTTGTTTCAATAATGTGTCAACAAACATCATTCCTATTTTTTCCTAAGATTAGAAACAAGAGTTTTCATTAAGAAGAAAAAAAAAAATAGCAGACACCAGAGTACCAGGTCTGGAAATCTTGCCTCACAGCAAAATAAAAAACCCAAACCAGTGCTTTTCTGCTTCTTTCTCAGACATCCGAGCTTGGCACTAAGGCCTAATTTTGCCAAAAGCACACCAAATCACCCCCACAGAGAGAATAAGAGAGGAAGCATGATACACTGAACAAATTACTTACAAAATAAACAATTTATTGGAGCCCAGTTAAAAATAAGAGAACTTGCTCCTCATTTTATAACATGTTTTCCACTTTTTCCAATTTCATCTACTTTCTTGTTGTTTAGGATAAGGAAGTCCTGGATTTCTACCATCCAAATAAACCAGATGTGAGGAACACCCAGAGACAAAGGAAGTGCTTTCAGGAAAAAACCAAACCTCATATGAAAGCAGTTAAGAAAATATTCTTTAGACACAATTTGTCTACCCCAAAAAGTCTACTAGTCATTAGAGTCTTCCTGATAAGATACTTCATGCTCATGTTTTTGTTTGTTCCTTCATAAAATGCTCTCAAACTTGAACATAAACTGTATCTTCTTCCCAACAGCCTTGAGTAAATATCTCGCTCCACATGGCCAAGTTTACTAGTTTAACAATCACCACACTGTTCATCATATAAAGACTGTTATTTCTTTTCCTTTGGATACTTACAATCTGTTTCTTGTAAAGTTGAAACAAGGTTGTTTTCTCATGTTGAAAGAACTGACAGCTGTAATCACTCCTACCACCGCAGTACAGCTTCGTTCCCAACATTCAACTACACATTGTACAAAGCTCGAATCTGTTCAATGTTTCCAAGGATGAGAAAGGGTAATCCCATAAAAGGACTCACTAAAACCATATTTTCACTCTTTCAAGAAAACTCAACACTCAATGAACTAGTATATGAGAAGATTTTTTAAAAAATTAACATTAAAATGTAACTACAAAACAGGGATTACTTTGCATTACTTTTTACCTTTTATAAATTATATTTATAAAAAGGTATTGCCCTCTTTCCTTATTCAGAATCTCCATTAAAAATGTAAAAGCCATCATGAAAATCAAAATGCACTCCAATCAGAAAGTTAATCTAATCTAAAATCACGTTTAAAATTTTTGTCTAGCCTTTCACCTGCACTAGCATCTTCTGGTTGAAATAAGAATGCACGTTTGGGAAGATGAATGGAAGAGTGTATATCATCGCTTCCTGACTCAGGACGAGCACTCACTCAATGCTACTGGATAATTTTATTCCCATAACTAGAAAGAAGATATTGTATGTGTTTCCTGAACTTGGAGAAACTTGTTTTAAATGACATAGATTGGGTGAAACCACAGTTATAAATAAGACTTGCTAAGCTATTAAAAGCTGAACATTGTACAAGAACGTTACTCCCATTTTAGACTAGTTCTCACTGCTTATTGATTTTTACATACATTTCTGAGCTTATTAGCTCCACATGCCTCCAGCGTCAGGATTATGACCTATATTCATCTTTCCATATTTAATGTGCAACACTGTCAGACATGTACAAAGTAAGTGCTGAATAGCTGTCGCTTTGAATAAACGTCAAGGATTCTTTAATGAGATTTTCTCTCTGAAAAAACAAACAAAAATTTTCCAAACGTTTTAACACAATTGTTTCTCTATTGATTAATTCTCTTTTCTAAACTGTGCAGATAAAAGCATCAAAATGGAATGATTAATACTATATTAACTTTCTGGGTAAGAGTACTACTCAAAAACATATGAGACTATTATTTGTGAAGTTTGGTAAGATAAAGTCTAGTCTTCTTAGCCTAATAAAGAGAATCCGAATAAATAATTGTTCGATAATTTCCTGGGACTTAAAGTTTATATATCAACTTTTGCCAATGGATTTATGGAAAATTAATTTAAGGCCTGTTTTATAATGTGTATAGCTTTGCTATCCCAATCATCATATATACTCCTAGATACTTTTGTGTAGCTTAGAGAATTTGGCTTCCTGAGTACGTCATTTCCCTTGGATAAAATACATGGATAAGTGGCTAACATCTCAAGTAAAATATTGATTTTTTTAAAGGTCCAACATTTTAAAAATCATGATTTATTTGACTTTAAAAACTATGTATTATGCTCTCCAGTCTTTTGACCTATATATCAATTATACATAGTTGTTTACATAACAGATGCCAAATGATTGAAAATTTTCACATGATTTATAGAATCCCCAGCTGGATCAAAGAATTTGAAATACTTTCCAGTATATCAGTCCATTAAACAAATAAATCTTAGGAGCTAGGTCCAAAAACAATATTTTCAAAATTCATAAAAGACCAGGCCTCTCTGTGCTCCATCCACACACCTTCATTCACCCTCTATAAGCTTTACATAGTTCATAACATGTTCTGAAAAATTCTTGGGGAGGATGATTTTTTCTACATTTATTAATTTAACAAATAGCTATTGGGTGCTCACCTGGCTCTGTTTTCATGGAATAATTGACAAATAAAAGACACCAAAAAGCTCCCTATTCTGCTTGAAAGGTATTCAGATATAATAATAACAACAATAATAATAATATAATAAAGTAAATACACCATAGAGAATATTGGAAGATAAGAAGTGTAATAGGGAAAACAAAAGTAATAAGTGATCCAGGGAAAGGAGGGAACAATTTAAAATGGAGTGATCAAGGCAAGCCTGACTGAGAGCTTGACATTTCAGAGGAAAAGAAATAAAGGGTGTGGAGGTGGAGTCTCTTTGCTGAGGTTCCCTGGATCATATTTGCAGGTAGAGGGAAGAGTAAGTACTAAAGGTTAGAGATAAAAGCAGATTTGACTTGTTCAAGGTCACTGTGGAGGCCAGCAAGGATGGGGCTGCACAAGGAAGGAAAGAAGATCAAGGTCATAGTACCAGAGGGGGGCACATGATGCCAGGCCTGTAGGCAATTCTGAGGAATTTGGATTTTATACTCTAAGGAGACTTAACATTGTAACAGGATCACTCTATATTGAATATAGACTGTCAATCTAATGGGACAAGGCCAGAAACAGGGGGCCCACCTTTTATAACAATCCAGTTAAGAGATAATGGCAGCTTTCCCTAGGTGGGTGCCTTGGAGGTGGGTAAAAACTGGTTATATTTTTGAAATATTTTGGCAAGACTCAACAAGACTTGCCACCACTGCAAGTGAAATGCAAAAGAAATAAAAGAGTCAAAGATGACACCAAAACTTTTGGCTTGACCATCTGTGAGGAGGCAGTGGCCAAGAACAGAGCTGAGAAAGGCTGCACATGTGTATTTTAGAGGTGGGGTAGGGAGAAAAAGAGGAAATCAATTTTTAAACAGTTCAGTTTGAAATGGAGATGTGAAAAAGAGGTTGGATATACAAATGTGCATTTTGAAGAAGTCTAGAAAGAAGCAGTTAACAAGTGTATTAATGTACATAGTTATCATTCAATAAAAAAATTAAAAAAAACAAAAGAAGCAGTTAACAGCAAAACTATTAAAAAGAAGCCACCAGTGTGAAAGAAATAAAAGCAGGAGAGCATTGTACCTTGGAAGTCTGAAGAGGGAACCAGGGTATGTTCTCACCATTTCTTTGAGTTGTATACCTGCTTTAAGGCACAGCTGAAATGCCGGCTCTAGGTGACTCTTGGCTAAACCATAGCAGTTCACAAAGGATCTCTGCATTTTCTAAATATCTGTAGCTTTTAGTGTATACATAGTGAATTAATTATTAATCTTCTTATTTAAATTATGCTTTATTGCAACAGTCTAGATTTAGATTTTTATCTCTACCCAGCTCTTATAGCTTATAAATATGTACACAATGTTCAGAAATAGAAAATAATAGGCAATAGAATAATGAGACAATTTTGCAGATAAATACTTATAACCTAGACCTTGGGCAATTTTTCTAAATTACCTATCAGATCAGTATCAAAATGCTGAAATTTAGTTATAAGTTCATAATGAATCTTTGAAACTCCTGTCAACATTTATTACATAGAGTGCTTACATTCCTCCCTCCTTTCATTTAGAAATATGTAGCAACAGCTCCTTTGTGATTTTCACAGTTATTTTTATAGAAGTATATCCCTACAACCATAAAATGGTCTTCCCATTGCATCATGCTGTGTTTAGATTCTGGGGGAAAAAAAAATTGACTGGATTCTGGATGGGAAATGCAAGCATATTCCTTTTTTTTAAAAAAAAAATGACTACGTTTCTTAAGTTTGAAACTATAAATGAAAGAATAATAATGTGGATTTTAATATTATAGATATAACACATAATAGTATGTATTTCATTAGTCCTTCTAAAATATTTGAGTCCTCCCTAAAATATTTAACAGTATGGACATTTTAGGTCCTGAGAATTATTTCTAAAAACAGATGAGTAAAATCACCTTGACATCTTGAATGGCCCTGACCCTGAGTTAAAACTTCCATATGTGAAAGGAGGTTGGGGGTGGAGGTGGAAGGCCTGCGCAGTTTCTAAGAGCCTTTCATCATAATAAGGAACAGCACGAGGAGGTTGCTTTAGGTTTACCAGAGGTACACAACTGAGAAGGGATTGCTAATCCTGATGTATATATGACTTGTGTTTGTGTGTTGCCTCTGATCATTTGCTGGGCTAGAGATAGAATTTGGAATTTTAATAAGATGAAGCTGAGAACACGTGGATGCAAATTAATATGGACACTATGATTATTGCTTTTGTGATTCACAGAAAAATGAATTAAAGTACCAACAAATGTAAGACAGAAAACGTAAACATATCCATTTTACAATCTCAAGGTGGGCCAGAAGTCTTTATCCAAAGAAAAGCTCCTGCCAAACAATATTGGATTTTTTAAAATTTCAACATGAGAAATCTATGATTTTAAAAAGAAAATCCTAGGAATACAATTACAATATCTAGTTGTTCATGGTATCTCTCTGATTTTCAAACTGAAAGAAACAAGCATGCCTTTGGCTGTAGGGTCTGCTCTTAAGCACAACGCAGGAAAAGGGGTTAGAACTTGCTCAAACTTACAGGAAGCAAACACTATGCTAAAAATGTCAAATTTATGAGTGTTCTGCATGTAGAAATGATATTCTATTCTGTTTTTGTATTAATCTGTCACTTTCATCATGTATGAGGTAAGGCACAGAGCATTTGAATAAAACTAAAGGCACATACAATTCAAATTCATTATCAGATAAACATTTCAGTAAAATAGAAAGTTGATCTATTATCAGTATTTCGGAGTTTTCTCAACAGTACGTATATTTACATTTAGGCAAGTTTGTAAGTGTTTAAATTCTGGAAATTGCTGTTAGTAATAAAATAAAGGATACTACCTCTTTCCTACATGAGGTCTCCTAGGGCCTGTGACCCTCCCAAGATGGCTGTCCTAGCCCAATCCATTTCTCTTTCCTCAATGCTTAATATACATTATCTAACTATACAGAGAAAATATAAATTAATATTATGTGTATTTTAGAAATACTGTCCTCATTTCCTGAAGACTACTGATGATTTTATAAATCTAGATTAAAATTCAAGGCATTTGTTCAACTGACTAAATATACTCCATGAACATCTGAAATCAAAATATTTGGGCTTTCATATTTACAATGTCTGTGGTATAATAAAATAAAATTTGACTTAGTAGATGCCTAAGCAATTAATCATAGCATCAGTGCCATGCAACCAACATCTTTAAAGAGTCATTCCTTTCCCATTCGAGCTGTGTCACTGAAAAGACAGTCAGAGATAGAAGATGGATATACATCTTTGAAACAACTAGTACTTAACTGTTGGTTGGAGTGATCTCTGAGAACAAGCTGGCCCTTGCACACAGAAATATATTTTGATGATTATTTATTTACTAACTCTACTATAAATTTAATTTCTATTATAAGGACACAGAGGACAGGATAGTCCATGTAAATTTTCCTAATAATACTAATCACCCCTTCTATATCACATATTCATTCATCAGTGAATTTTTTTTTATAATAAAAGTATGTTAAATCCCATATCTTGGCTATTGTGAATAGGACTGCAATAAACACTGGAGTGCAGATATCTCTTTGATATACTGGCTTCCTTTCTTTTAGAGATAAAGAAATGCAGTACAAATACACGATGGAATATTATTCAGCCCTAAAAAATGAAATCTCATTGGCAACAACATGAGCTGAACTGTAGAATGTTATGCTGAGTAAATTAAGCAGGTCACAGAAAGATCAACATAACACATTCTCACGCATATGCAGAAGCTAATAAAACAATGAACTCAGTGGCTGGGCTCAGTAAATCACGCATGTAATCCCAGCACTCTGGAAGGCCGAGCTGGGTGGATCATCTGGGCTCAGGAGTTTGAGACCAGCCTGAGCAAGAGTGAGACCCTGTCTTTAAAAAATAGCCAGGTGCTGTGGAGGCCCCCTGTAGTCCCAGTTACTTGGGCAGCTGAGGCAAGAGAATCACTTGAGCCCAAGAGTTTGTGATTGCTATGAGCTATGATGTTTTGGTGCTCTACCAGTAGCAAAAAAGTGACAGTCTGCCTCAAAAAAAAAAAAAAAAAATGATCTCATGGAGATAGACAATAGAATGATGGTTACCAGAGGATGGGAAGGATAAGAGACCGGAGAATGAAGAAAGGATAGTTAATGGATACAAAAGTACAGTTAGATAGAAGGAAATAAGATCTAGTATTTGGTAGCACAATAGGACAATTATAGTTAACAATAATTTATTGGGTCTTTTAAAATAACTGAAAGAGTAGAATTAGAATATTCTTAACATAAAGAATTGATAAATGCTTGAGATAATGGATGGCCACATTAATCTAAATTGATCATTACACATTCAATGCTTCTATTAATCATCACATGTGCCCCATAAATGTGTACAACTATTATATAGTAATTAAATATACCTAAAAAATAAAGTGCATTAACTTCTTTCTTATAATGTAAATTTTATAAAAATGAAGGCCCGCAACTGTTCTATTTCCTATAGGATTTCTGCAGTGCCTTTTAAACGTTTGCTATGCATTTATTATGAGCAGTTTCAAAACAAACCTGCACCAGCTGCTCAAAGTGAACTACAAGTATCTGATGGGTGAAATGCCACTTTTATAGGACAAAATTCAGTGGTTTTCTATTTTGGAAGAGGAAATCTAAAACATGACTGATATTATAAATTAGTGTTTGTTCCATCCTACAAATAGTACTTTTTAAAATGCCTGGCATTGCTTTAGTGAATAGACTGTTTTTGGTAAATATTTATAGACTGAGTAAATACTTTTCAAAAGCATAACTGCATACAACCTTTACGTGTGCCTCTGTAAAATCATGTCAGACATACTCGGGTTCGGGCAGACCCAATATTCTATGAAATCCCTTGAAGTGTAGAAAAATTTATAATTGTTTTGGCATGGTATTTTCTGTTCCAACAGACTGCTGAAGCACTATATATTTGTTGCTGCCATTTTTGTGTCTGTTTTAAAGAAACTAGGATATTTGAGCAGGATGTGTTGGCTTCAGAATTTTCACTGTGGCATTCTTGCTGTCTCTGACTAGGTGCCTTTAGATCTCAACATAGATGTCCATTTTCACAATTACTTTACAACACACTGTGACCCCAATTAAACTAAATTTTCTATTTGCAAATACCTAACTCAAGTATGTTGGGAAAGGTAGTGATTTCTTCTCTTCCTTTCCAGTGGTGTGAGTTGAAAATAACTTAAATAACATTCCTCATCAACTGTTTCTAGACGTGAAATCCTAAAAAGACCTTTCCTGTGTTTGGGTATGCTGGAAAAACTATGTAAGAATAAATTATCAAGGGATGCTCCAAAAGAGTCATTTTTGTTTTATTATTCTAAAAGCTACACATAATTTTAAAAACTACATGTTGTTCTAAATTTAAAAAGCACTAATTTTCTATGATCATTTTCCAATCTTTAAAAAAAAGATAGAAAACTAAATTTAACTTCCACTTGGGCTTCTTTGTTATGAAAGATGGAAACATTTTGTCTAACTTTTGATGCTGCTATGTAATCTTACCCTAAGTCTTTTCATTTGATTTTAAATAAATGTATTTAGTGCCTCTGTCTTCTCTGTTCATCAATAAAATTTTTAAACCCAAGAAGAGAGAAGTCTTAATTGCAAAACAGTGAATTTGTAACTTCTATCACTCTCATTTTGTAGATACTTAAACAAATACTTATATAAGCACGTATTTATTTTTTACAATAACCCTTGTATTAAGTGTCCTAAAAATTCATGTTTTAATGTTCATATATATTTTAGTTTTCTAACAGTAAATTTTGAAAAATACAAGCATACATGCCATGTGTGCATGTGTTTGTGTGTGTATGTGTGTGTTTTATTGGCTGATATTCTTATTTTATCAACACACAAGGCCATTTTCCCCTAAAATCTTAGTGTATTCTAGGCAGTGTGTGCTTTTAGAATATAACTCACTACTTGCAAATGCCTTTTTCCCTCTCACCATATTGCACTCTTCTAGCCCAATGCCCCCTCCAGCCTTTCCCTTTAACTTTCCGAAGGTAAAACATAAGGACTTCCACTTTGGTTTTCTTCCTTTTGACCAGATACTGCAGGCTGCTGTCACAGGAACTAAATTATTTTTGAAAACTTACTCTTCCTAACATGTGGGTCAATCTACTATTTCTCCTGTTCATATTCATCACCTCTACCTTTTCTGCCCTATATAATAGTTTCAGGCACAAGTTCCTTCTGGGTGGAGAATTATTTATAAGACCAGATAAAAGCAAACACAGCAGTCTGCATAACCTGGGGACAGGTTCCAAGATCTCCAATGAATACTTACAACTGTGAGTACTAATGGACTTGATTGCCATCAATTGGAACACATCTCTGTTCATGTCTTCCATCCACAAACTTAATACCTTTCCATCCTAACTAAACATTTATTACACAGAGTGTCTGTAACTTTTTAGTTTGAAGTGCAACAGCAAAATAGCATGTCTTTCCTTATCTTCTTCACAAGTTCATGGATAGGACATTCATTCTTACTGTAGATCTTTGAAACCTCAGCACAAGACACTTTTCTTTCCTAATTAAGCCAAGAATTTTCCCTTTTTCTGCCTAAAGGAAGCACTTCATGGCTTCTCTTTGGTATATCCAAATTGCCAGAGTCACTACTATTGTTTTTGGGGCTGTAGCCGGAATCTCTCTCTTCTGGGTCCTAAATCCCAGGGATTGAGGAATGAATTCACGGATCATGTGAGTAAGCAATAGAGCTGATTTTATTGAAAAATAGATAAGTGAAAATGGGGATCAGAACCTCCCACAGTGGAAGAGGGACCCAAGTGGGTATCCCATTTGGGCCTTCTATCTAGGAGTCTAGATACTGCTTTGTCTATGCTGCAGGTAGGGAGGTTTGGGGAAGATGGAATTTCACAACGGTTTGGTGCCAGGGGCCAGAGTACAGAAGTTAATTTTAAAATTGCCCTTGTGCAGAAACGTGATCTTATCTGTTATCTGCTCTTAGAAGGGCAGCCACTTACTTAGGGTGTGTTCCCTGCTCCAGGACAGGCAGCCAGATAAGATGTTGGTCAGGCCGTTTTTCACAAGCCTGCTTGTGCCTAGGGATGGGGTCTGTAATAAGACCAATTTCTGAACTCATCCAGGACTTGAAAATGCTGGGGAAACCCTGTATCTAGGCCATTATTAAGTCAAATAAGGGTTACTTTTTACAGCCTTGTGATAGGAGGACAGTCAACATACTTATCAAGACAGCTCCAAGTGACTAAGTGACTAACTGGTGGGCAGTGTGTACATCTTGGCTACGTAGACCAATGCAATGAGTGATTCATGTCGGTGGTGACATGGAGCAGGACAGGGTAAGTTTTCATCATGCTATTTAGAGTGGGGCACAATTTAAAACTTATGAATTGTTTATTTAAGTATTTTCAGAACCCTATTGACCTTGGGTACTTCAAACCACAGAAAGTAAAATCTCCTCCTATAGAAGGGGCGACTTCTATTAAGAATTTTCTTTCCAGAATTGGCATCTATTCATTTTAAAACTGTGTTTCATTAGTTTTATTATTCTGATGTTACTTTTTCTTCCCTCATTAAATGATGCTACTTATTTTTAAGCCAAATATTATGCAGTGGTGACTTCTTTGATGATGTTTGCTGGAATGAATTATAGCTACAGTAAAGAAGAAGGGAAAATTGATTCTAGACATATTTGAAGAATAATCCTCAGAAAATGCTGAAAACCTGAATATTAATAAAAAGAAACCAAGAAGTCAGAATAGATTCAGATATCTCTGTGTTAGGTGACTGAGTAAATATTTAATGCAACATCTGAGGGAGAGAATATAGAAAAAAGGGCAGAACTTTAAAAATCTGAGTTATGTAAATCAATTTAAATCCTCCTCAGTGAGGAGAAAAGGAGGTTTTACGTTACTGAATGCTGTAAATTCACACAAATTTACAAACAAAAAACCACAAGATAAGAACTTCTAGACATCTATATAATGAAGATCCTTCTACATTATTTTAAACAACTTTAATAAGAATCAGTTTAAATTCAAGAATATGTTTACCTGAAAAATGACTCTGTCCACACACACAAAACAGTTCTTTGTCAAGAATGTTAATATAATTGATATTATTCAAAAACAAAAACAACTTTTGACAAGTTTAACTGAAGAGTCACTATATTAAAGTAAAAATACTATGTATGTGTGTGTCTGTGTTTCTGCGTCTCTGTGTGGTTTGTGTGTGTGTGTGTGTGTGTGTGTGTGTATATGTATTTATGTGTATATATATATAATGAATGACTAAAATAAAGTATTTATATCTTGTTTTATTTATAGAAAATGAAGTAAATTTATTAGAGGCAATATTTTCAGAACAATAATATTAAGCAAAATAATATTGATTTGCTAATTGTCCTCCCTGTTCCTTTCACCTTCTCTCAACCAAATGTCCTTTACAGGGATCATTTTTTTTTCTTCCTGTGAAAAAAGGAACTTATCTTCTTTATGAAGATAGATTTAAGTTTACTTTTAGTTGTTAAAACATCCAACAAATCCTTTGGGTTTATTAAATGCTTACTATTGATAGTATAAAAGTGATATGGTTGTTATTCCTTAACTTATTTAAAAGTAGTAAAGTAGGTCAACACACTGTTATATTTCAATTAGCGGATTGTGCCTCTTCTGGAAATTCTTTTTTTTTCCTCAGCTCTCATTAAACACTCATACCCTAATAATTAGCTATGGGAATTGAAAAGTATAAACAACTGCAATTCATCATCACGACAGAATCATAGTGTTTGAAAATGAGGAGCATACTGAATACTTGGGACTAACTTTAAGCTAAAATAAATAAATAAATGAGATTATAAAATAAAAAGAAATTTAGAAGAAATATATATTGTCATTATTCAACTGATAGCACATATATGCAAATGAACGAATGTGATGGTATGTTCAGATATTTTCTGAACTAGCACTAAAGAGCACTAAAAAGTTTGTTAAAACCTCACCCCTAAGAATCTCAAAAGAAAACTAGATTCAAAAACACATTAGACACCAGTAAATATAACATGGGAGAAACACATAGACAAAGATTTCTTTCGTAAACTCAGAATTCCAAAGGACCTGTGTAAAACAGGATTGATTGGATCCTGTTGGAAAAGCAAATACAAAACAGAATCCTACATCAAAAGATGTGGAGGAATATTAAATGCATATAACTAAGTGAATAAAGCCAATCTGAAATGGCTATCCACTGTATCACTCCAACTACATGATACCCTGGAAAAGCTAAAATCATAGAGTTTTCAAAATATCAGTAGTTGCCATGGCAGTATGGGTTTTGGGGAGATGAACTGGTGGAGCACAAGGGCTATTTAGGGTTGTGAAACTATCCTGTTATAATATGTGTAACACAATGGTGAATATATTTGCATACATTTGTGAAAACCAGTAGAACAGCACAACACAAGAGTGGACAAGATGTAAACTATGTACTTAGGCTAAAATGATGCATCGATGTTATTTTAAATGTACCACAGCAATCTGAGATGTTTATTATAGGAGAAACTATATGAGAAGATAGAGAATGTATGTGAAGCCGCCGTACTTTGTGTTTAACTTCTCTGTAAACCTAAAACCGCTCTATTAATCAAAAATGTAAATGGATGATGATTAAGATCACATTCCATGAAATGTATCATTAAATAGAAATTGATGGAAAAAAAATAAATTTTTCATACTAAACGCAATGTCTATGGTATCCTGGATTGCATGCTGGAACAGAAAAAAATGAAGTAGGTATATTATGAAATCTGAATAAATTTTGCAGTTTAGTTAATAGTAACATGCTGATGTGAATTTCTTAATTTCAACAAATGTACTATGGTTATGTAAGATCTTAACAGTACACAAAACTAGATGGCGTATATGAGAAATATAAGTATTATCTCTGCTACTTTTCTATAAACCTAAAATTATTCCAAATATAAGAATTTTTTTACAAACTAGCATAGTACATGATCATAAAATAACTGACAGCTAGAATGAAATATCCAAGCACCATAGACTATATGCCTCTTTGACTTTGATGACTGTAGGTGCAAGAATAAGACACAATACATGCATGTGCTTGCTCTTTATGAGTAAGAACTATTTCTAACTTCCTTATGATCGTGAAATGTCTATAGGAAAGTGCTTATCTATGGCTAGTGACTGAGTCTCAGTTACCTAGAATCAAATACAAACAAGATCTTTCAAATCTACTTACCAGTACAGCTGGTGTTGTAGTAACATGACAGCTTCCTACCTGAATTGTTGCTTATAGAGAAACTGCATTGTAGAAAGACAAAAATATTGGCAGAAAAGTAGAGAAAGCTGATCTCATTAAAAACAATGAATTCTTTTCTCCCAGACTATGTAGATACCACGTGGAGTTCAGCACTTAAAGATTTTACTGAATATAATGTTCTGACTCCCCTCCTACAGCCAAGCTTTTCATTTTCCTGATTAGCTTTATTTCATTAAATATTCTGTAAATAACATTTAGATTCTTTCATAGGAAGACACTTATTAATTAGCTAAAAGGTCAAAAGGAGAATTCCCGAGCCTATTGTTCAACAAGTTACAGCTGGTTAACTGTTCAGTCATTTTCAGTTTTTGAATGTGATTTTTATTTGGCACTGTGCTGGCCCATGCTCTTTCTTGAAAAGGCATAACCTTCTACTGAGTGAGGTTATTGAAAGACGTGATGGACCAGTGGTTTGAATCAGTATGCTAAATTCCAAAGGATAAGAATAAAAATAAATTATGTAAAATTTAAAGAGAGTTATCCTTTACATTAAAAAAAAATTCTTCTTTGGCTATGGGATTTAATGAGCAAGATACCTCCTATTATTTGCAGATGAAAATTCAGAAACATGTCTATTTTCCGATGATGTACTCTAAAAGATACATAAATATAAGTAACAGCTTATTTCAATTTTTTTAAAAATGCAATAAAAAAATAAAAATATCCCTTTATTTTACTCTACACATTTTTATATATTATTAATGTTAATGTTCATGAGATTAAAAACAAAGCAGGCTCAAAGCCACAAGAATTAGTTCATTTGTTTATAGATTTCTTGAGAGGTTTCATGCTGTTTGTTTATATTCCTAGAGAATATTCTCCTATCTTGTACCTTTTTAAACATCATAGTAAGTATACTGCTAGTCCTACAGAGAATCATAATTTCTACAAATGTTATATTTATCCCGTCAGTGTTTTTCAAAGGGAAATTAAACATTGAAAGAAAATCAGTATGGTGGGCATTTCCTAAGGCTATCATTATTTAAAATTTTATTTAAAAATTTGGCCAGGCACAGTGACTCACACTTGTAATCCTAGCACTCTGGAAGGCCAAGGCAAGAGGATCATTTGAGGTCAGGAGTTGGAAACCAGCTTGAGCAAGAGAAAAACATATCTTTACTAAACATAGACATATTAGCTGGGTATGGTGGCACACGCCTGCAGTTCCAGCTACTCGGGAGGTTGAGGTAGAGGGATCACTTGAGCCCTGGATTTGAGGTTACAATGAGCTATGATAACACTATTGTGTTCTAGCTGACACAATCCAGTGAGACTCTGCTTCAAAAAATAATTTAATCTTTTATTTTCTAATTATCTTCTATTTGTCTACCACTTATCTTAAGTCTATTTTATAACTATTTTTAGAACTTACCTGTTTTAGCTTGAAAATACTGTATAATATAAAGATTAAAGAAAAAAATTACTTTTAGCATCTATATAAATGCTACTGTCAAAATACCCCTAGTTTGATCTGGCAAAAATTTAAAAGTATATTATATAAACTTATCCAACCACCTGGGACATTTATGTAAAGATTTAATCTTCATAGCTTGTATCTTTCTCCGTAAAGTAGATATTCATAATTATGGGGTAATGAAACAATTTCAAATATTGAAATAAATAAGAAGATATAACTGGTTGTGTATATTATATGCAGATATGTATGTAGATATGTCGATATATGTTTATGCTTTACAAAGTGTATATATAATCATATTTATTTATTTAATATGTAATATATATACATATATGTGCATGGGCCAGGAATAGGATATTTTCAAAAATTATTCTCAGTTTTTTTCTTTTTTTCTTTTTTTTTTAAGAAACAGAGTCTCACTCCATCACCGTCAGTAGAGTGCACAGTGTCACAGCTCACAGCAACCTCCAGCTCCAGGGCTTAGATGATTCTCTTGCCTCAGCCTCCCAAGTAGCTGGGACTACAGACGCCTGCCACAATGCCTGGTTATTTTTTTGTTGCAGTTTGGCCGGGGCTGGGTTTGAACCCACCACTCTCATAGGGGGCCGGCACCCTACCCACTGAGCTGCAGGCTCTGCCCTATTCTCAGTTTTCATTGAGCATATACTATGTGAGAACAGATGGTGTTATCTTTTTAAAAAATCATTCAATTTCTTCCCTTTAAACTGTCACAAAACCAAACTATTCAAATGTATTTGGAGGCTAAATCCTTAATATTTATCTAAGAAATTGGTTAAGTGTGGTTCTTTGAATAAGCACCACCAACAACACAATTCATAACTATTTGGGTGAGTAGCACCCCAGTAGATATGGGGTACTGTGAGGGGAATAGTATAGTTGATTCTGATGCTCTCTAAAGTTTGAAAAACCTCAGTCAAGGAGAAAATAAGACAAGCATCAGATATCATCCATCACCCATGATATTACGACAATTATCAATGAATTCTCTATTTCCTTTCTGCCCTAGGTGATACCTTTTCTACAGAACAGATATCATAAATGGCCAAACTACTTTTACCTCCCTCTTATGGTACGCTATATTCCTTTCTTCAGTGGCTTGGTAGACAGCTCTTCTCTGCACCTCCAGTCTATATCCAAATTTTCAGACCATTTAACAATGTTCCGTGAAAACAGAATTTGGCATGATGCATGTGTGTGAGGCTCTGGGTGATCCAGTTTATTATTCTCTCATTTTTCTCCTTTTTTTTCTTTTTTTTTGAGATGGAGCCTCAAGCTATCCCCCTGGGTAGAGTGCCATGGCATCACGGCTCACAGCAACCTCCAACTCCTGGGCTCAAGCGAGTCTCCTGCCTCCGCCTCCCAAGTAGCTGGGACCACAGGCGCCTGCCACAACGCCCGGCCATTTT
>CAUYQV010194474.1:0-12749 GCA_963574575.1 Galagoides demidoff | reverse complement strand
TTTTTTTGAGATGGAGCCTCAAGCTATCCCCCTGGGTAGAGTGCCATGGCATCACAGCTCATAGCAACCTCCAACTCCTGGGCTCAAGTGAGTCTCCTGCCTCTGCCTCCCAAGTAGCTCGGACCACAGGTGCCCACCACAACACCCGGCCATTTTTTGGTTGCAGCCATCATTGTTGTTTGGCGGGCCCAGGCTAGGGATTCGAACCTGCCACCTTAGGTGTACGTGGCTGGCGCCCTAGCCGATTGAGCCACAGGCACCGAGCCAAAACTCATGATTTTCTAGAATGCAATAGTAGAAGAAGATTTAATAATGGCCTTCTTGAAGAAATTTCTACAATTAAAACATCCTAAAGTATAATGGAATTTGCTTCTATTTAAACGAATCCTTAAATTATCCTGAGGTGGGAAAATTGCACTGCACAGGGGTGCTGAGAATGAACATTGTCAAGTAAATACGCTCCTTCTTTATTCCCTTGTTTGCCTATTCTCTACATGTGTTCTATACATGTGTCATGAGAATGAGAATTTTATCCACATTCAGTTCCTCAAATAGTAAGTACATTGCGCTTGGAAAATATCCCATAAATGTCTATTATATGACTGGATGAAGGATGAAATGTAAGCCTAGTGATTTCTAGTCAACTGGTTCCCCCTTTTTCGTAGATCCCGTCCTTCTACAAATTGAATTTCAAAGAGTAACTCTCTAAGGGATCTTTATTGCTTTATTGCTTATGAGACCAATCTTATCTATCTGATGTTAGATGCAGCTAAAGGACTTCCCGGTTTAAGTAACAACTATATCTGAATATCAAGGAAAATGAATCTGGAATCAATAGAAAATACTGAATAGTGGATTTTAATCCTAGTACAGACTTTTCTTAGTAAACTAAAAGATCCTTAGAAGGTAACTAAATGAGCTGGATTTATATTTCTTTATCTGCAAAATGTGAATAAGTAGGTTTAGGAAGTTGATCTCTCCAACCACCTCTGTAAACTAAACTTCAATGACTTTAAGAATAAGATTATTGAATCTTTTTCAGAAGAGTGGGATATTTTCATTTAGCTCATAATCAACATATAAGCACGTGATGAAATAGGTGCCTCATTCATTTTCATTTTAGTTTTACTTATGTCATATAACAATAAAATATATAACATGGAAATGTAAAACATGAAAGTAAAAACACAATTGTAGAAAATGGTAGAAAACATGCCATACATTGAGTTGCATTGACTAAGATAATTAACCATTTTTAAATTACGTATTGTAGGTGCATGTCTTTTAGTTTCCATCCAAAATATTGCTCTATAACAAAGCTGCTCACAGTGTTCAATTTTACCTTAAAGATTAATTAAGTGGCATTTATTGCCCAATAGCAGGAATAAGGTCTTTTCTATACATCTTAATGACATGGATAATACATTCCTTTCTATAGATAAAGAGCTTAACTTACTGTTATTAAATTTCTAAATGGATAGCATTTAAAGGTCCAGGGTATTCAATTTTCTTAAACTAATTAAAAACACATAGGAGATATTCTGTTTTCACCAATTTTATAAAAACCTCTGATTAGCGTGCCAGATGCCAGAGCTCTTCAAACTCGATGAAGGCTCCCTGGAGTTAATGTCCTTTCAGCAGTTGCTGCCAAAGAGCCGAAGCAGATTGTGCAAGACTGCATAATCATATGATTTCACTCCCATTGAGGAACTACTGCTACAATAACAATCAGCTGCCGTGGCTAAAAAAAAAAAGTTTATTATACTGAAATAGCTAGATAATGAGAAATTTTAAATGCACCTCCGTGGTATGATATTTTTTGACATTCTAGTCTAATGCCTCTATTTCAGTTCCTTCTCATGCATTGTATTGTCACAGAACTAAAAAGCTCTACAGCACCAGGCCGAAAGGAAACCTGCTTTGGTTGGTGCACGTTGTGTTTGTAGATATTCTTAACATAAAAAGGGAAGACAAGGAATTTAAATTGCTTGAGACACTTTATTATTTATTTTTTACATCCCTTTAGGGTACACAGTTATTAATTGAGGTTATCGGAAACAATCATGGACATGAATAAACAATGAAATAGAATGTTTGCTTAAGTACACAGAGTTACAGTATATACACTGTGCCATTTGGGCTAAGATGACCAGCTCTAAAAGGTACTATTAATCCCTTCCAACATCCACTCTCCCCTTGTTCTGTTCCAACAGAACCAGGATTTTAATTAGGAAAACAATCTATCAATACATTGTGATAATCAATTATGACCATTCCTTTCCCTGGTATCCCAACCTCTCTGGAAGCTGCAGTATCCATATGAGCTGGCTCTGGCCAAAAAGGCTTAAGGGGAATTCTGCTGATCGGTTCTCTAGGAAGGATTTTCCTTTACTAATAAAAAGGGATATCAATATCTATAGATCCTTTTCCCTTCAGCCATTATCTGCCATAATTTTTTTATTCAAAAAGGAATAAGCAGGAGACTTCCCAAAGAACTACAAAGACATTAGTCCTTACAACTTTGTAGAATTAACTTCATATACCATCTACTTCACAACTCTTGTTATAAGAAAAAAAATAGCCTGTTAATTTATCATTACAAGCTAGATCTTCTACTACTTGCAGCCAAATGCTTTCCTAATTAATATGCAACTGTTCAGAATTGAATCCTACTCTAACCATTCTTGTCAAGAAGCCTTATTCTCTTGCCGACATTGACCATCAGATCACTTTTATTGCCTCTAGCTTAATCCATTTGACACCAGACTGTCTTTCTATAATTCAAAACTGATCAATTCATGTCCTCTTTAAAATCTTTTAGTGGCTCCTCAATTCTGTTATGATAAAGTTCAAAAGTTTCATTATAACCTGGACAATAGACACAGTAATTGCCTCTGTAAGCAATGAATGAATCTCATTAATTCATTTATTATTCTAAAGAGTATGTATGCATTCATTAAACATTTATTAAGGATTTGGTAAATGTGGAGCCATCATAATTCTATCTCTATGTAGTTTTGTTTTTGTCACAATTTCCCATTCTTTCCCCACAATTACAAACCTTGCTCTTGATCCCATGTTAGAAACCTCAACTAGTCACCTGATCAATCTCTAATCTTAACTTACTATGCATAGAAAACAACTAAAAATAAGTAAATTTCTTATCTTTAATATCACGTAACTCAAAATAATTTCAGAAAGAATTATTCTACTTTGAAATATTTCTATTATATATAAGGTTACTGAGATTTAATCTATGGCTCATTAAAATTACACAAGTATTAGGAGTAGCCCCCAAACCTCCATTCTTAAGATTTTTCCTTGAGAAATCAATAGTTTGTAAGTAGAATTATTCAGTTCTTCACTCAACTACAAGCATAAGTTACCAATTTTCATTAGTAAATTTAGCTACTTTTAGACCTGTTGCTAGTAAAGCAATAGGACAAAGCATAAACATGCCACCACATAATCAGTTAAAAGGAACAATTGCAAATCCACTATGATATCAATTGAAGCAAAACTACTATGATAATTAATTAATGGAAACCAGTCACAGAAATGCACATCAGTAATCCCTTAACTAACATTAATCATTCACAAAATATTCTTAGTTATAAAAACGAAGTCACAGGCATCACCCTACCAGATTTCAGACTGTACAACAAGGCCATAGTGATCAAAACAGCATGGTATTGGCGCAAAAATACAGACATAGACATATGGAACAGAATAGAAAACCAGGAGATGAAGTCAGTCCCTAATTGCCATCTGACCTTTGATAAACCAAAAAAAGTATACAGTGGAGGAAAAGTATCCCTAATAAATGGTGCTGGGAGAACTGGATAAACACATGTCAAAGGTTGAAACTCAACCCACACCTTTCACCCCTTACAAAAATTGACTGAAGATGGATAAGAGACTCAAATATAAAACATAACATGATAAAAATCTTAGAAGAAAGTGAAAACTCTTGATGATGTTGGACTAGGGAAAGATTTTATGACAAAGACTTCAATGGCTACAACAACAAAAATTAGCAAATGGGACTTAATTAAGCTGAAAAGGTTCTGCACAGCTAAGGACACAACAAGTAAAGCAAAAAGACAACCTTCAGAATGGGAAAAGATATTTTCAGAGTATCAATCTGACAAAGGATTGATAACTAGAATCTATAGAGAACTCAAATTAATAAACAGAAAAAGAGTAAACAATCCCCTCTACCTCTGGACAAGAGATATGAACAGAACTTTCTCTGACGAAGACAGACAAATGGTTAACAAACATTTGAAAAAATGCTCATCATCTCTAATCATCAGAGAAATGCAAATCATAACCACCCTGAAATATCACCTAACCTCAGTGCAAACAGCCCACATCACAACGTCTCAAAGCTGCCGATGCTGGAGTGGATGTGAAAAGAAAGGAACACTTTTACTCTGCTGGTGGGACTGCAAAATAATATAACCTTTTTGGAAGGAAGTATGGAGAATCCTCAAAGAACTCATTTGATCCTGCAATCCCATTACTAAGCATCTGCCCAGAAGAAAAAAAATCCTTTTGTCATAAGGACATTTGCACTAGACTGATTATCACAGCTCAATTTACAATCACCAAAATGTGGAAACAACCTAAATGCCCACTAACCCATGAAAGGATTAACAAGCTGTGGTATATGTATACCCCTGAATACTATTCAGCCACTAAAAGAGATGGAGACTTTACATCTTTTGGATTAACCTGGATGGAGGTGGAACACATTCTTCTTAGAGTAAAGCATCACAAGAATGGAGAGGCAAGTATCCAATGTACTCAATTCTAATATGAAAGCAGCAGATGATCTAATATAAGTGGGGGAGGGGAATAAGGGTTTGGGTTAAGGGGAGGAGGCTGGGGGGTCACAGTGTATGGCACATCTCTTGGGGGTGGAGCACAATTACAAGAGGGACTTTATCTAAGAAATGCAATCTGAATAACCTAATTCTTGGTACCCTCAATGAATCTCAAACAATAAAAATTAATTAAATTAATTGGTGTATGAGATAAAATAAAGTAACCAAAATTAACATTAATACATACGCTTTTAGAAATTTAAAATAACAGCTGCATCCATATTCTCAAAGGATACAGAACTAAATCAAAGGATACAGATTGGCAGCATATTATAACTTGAAGACTATTTTTCTCTCATAACATTTATACAGAAACCTTTTCAAAAATAGATTCTCAATGCAAGAAATAAGTATATATCAGTGTCTCAGCCCATTCAGGATGCTGTAACAAATATACCATAAATGGAATGGATCAAACCACAAACATACTTCTTATACTTCTAGATTCTGGGAAGAGTAAATTTGAGATGCCAGCAGATACAGTGTCCGATGAGGGCACAATTCCTCCTTGTATATTTACTTGGAGGAGAATAGATCAAGAGCTAGCTCTCTTCCCCTTTTCTGTGGACACTAATGCCATTACAGGAGCTCCACACTCAGTAGCAAATTACCTCCTAAAAGTCTCACCTCCTAAATCATCCCATTGGTATGTAGGGCTTCAACATAAGAATTCGGAGCAAACACAACATGTAGTCCATTATAATCAGATATAAGGTGTTGAATTGTTTTTAAATCCACTGAATCACTTTTGGGTTGTCTTAGTTATCTATGGCTTTTAGCAAAATATCCCCAAATTTAGCATCTTAAATTAATAAACATTCACTGTCTCACATCACAGTTTATGATGGTCAGGCATTTGGGAGGGGCTCAGCTGTGTGATTCAAACTCAGTGTCTCGCATGAGTTGCAGCCAAGCTCAGGAGTTAAGAGGCTGGGGATATACTCTCAAGTTCACTGAAGTGACTATTGATGAAGGCTTCAATTCTTCACCACCTGGGCTCTTCACAGAGCTCCTCACACCCATGATGATACTTTCTAAAGCAAGTGATTCAACAGAGAGAGATTCCAATACAGAAGCTGCAGCCTCTTACAACTACTCATGGCATGCCATCACTTCTGCCATTTGCTATTGATCACATGGGCTACCCTGGCACCATGCGGCCGGGGACTGCACTGGGCTATGAAAATGACTACATGGGGGAGCTCCCAAAATATCTGGACTCAAACAGACATTATACAGTATAAAAATTTCACTTAAATATTTGCTCAATTGGTAACATATAAGAAAGTTGATGCTAAATTGGCACTTTGTGGTGTTCCACTCTTTTGACTTTGCATGGTGACGTTTTCAAATATCTCTTGCTGTTTCTGCTTTATAAGCATAAGTCAGCACAAAATCTAAGCCATTAAAATGTCCTTCTTGCTCAGTCCACCTTGTCCAAGCCCCTGGGATGAGCAGGACTCAGTTTCATGAGGTGTGAAATGGCTGTCCCTGTTTGCTAGCCAGCCTCCAAGATGGCACCTGATGATCTGAAATAGTTAGCAACCTTCTTACATAGTCTCTTTTTAAATCTGGATATGCCTGGGGATTCTCCAGTTTAGTCATAATTATTCTCTAGAAGAAATATCCTTCCCCTTCCTACCTTTCAATGTTTCTGAGCTACCGAATTCATCTCAGTTTGTACAGAGAGATTTCCAAAACAATTCATGGAATTTTATTTCAATGACACAATTTCGCGTAACACTAGTTCATATTTTTTAATAATATCATATTATATTTTGGTTCAAATAAATGAAAGTAATATGCATACAGTTATTGGTACATAAGAAGTAGTAAAAATATTTACTGATAAACACACACACACACACACACATATATATATATATATATAAGAAAAATAGCGTGATATGTCAGATAGTGTGTTAATATTGAAAACGTCAGTGGATATCAAAGAAAACTAAAAATCCATGAACATCTACATAATTATAAAGTAAGCACATATAGGAGAAGCAAAATATTTCTGCCAGATTGGAAGCTTGTTTGATTTCCAAATAACTGTCATTTGAAGCCAAAATGAGAATTTTTGCATCTTTTTTTAAAGGTCAGATAGCATGAATAACAACAAAACCTCTTTCCTTTATTATAGTATGGATATCTAGTTTCAACGAAAAGTACAATAGGACTCAAAAACTGAAATTAGGGTAATTTAAAACCACTTGAAATATGTCATGAACTCCCTCTTTTTCAGTCTTGTCTCATAGTCCTTCTACACTGTAATTTATAATTCATGATTCTGGCAAGAAAATGAGAAAACGACGTTGAGAAATCATTTTAAAGGCAATTTTAAGCTGACAAATTGTTCAAAGGTATGATTGAGGAATTTAAATATTCATCAATTTTCTCTATGCTTTATTATTTTAAGTTATAATAACCTACACTTTAATAATAATCTGAACTGTTCAAACACAGTGAATGGAAAGCTAAGAGGGTGGTTAACAGAAAACATTACTTTGTGATCTTATTATATTGAAAATAGGAGAATTAAGGGAGATTTAAAAGAAACATGGGTAGGTGATGGTTAAGCAAAGCCCATGCAGCTGCTGGACATTTATTTTCAAAATTAAAGCACTGTCTTTAGAATATAATTGTATGAAACAATTTAAACCATCAGAAAAATTAAGTTTCATTTATGAGAGTATAAATCTAAAACAAAAGCCTGAGTTCTTACAGTTGATTCATTCATTTACTCTGCTTTCTCCTAATTTATCTAGCTTCATAGTAGTTAGCACCACCTAACCTGTTACACATGTTTTTTGGTGTATTGTCTGTACCCATCTACTAGAATATGAACTCCACAGGAGGACTCTCTCTATGGATAGTAGACACTGTTTGATACCCAGACCCGAGAGGAATCTCAGGTTCATACCAGGTGCATTTAAAATATTGCTGAATGAAGAAACGAATGGACTCAATGTGCAATGAAGTAGTTGCTAAAGGTACAGTAATGAACAGTGTGGAACAGGTGCCTATCATGACAGGGCCGATAGCTAACTTAGGGTATGGATAGGTAAGCAGAAAATTATAAGACCAATATCCTGAACACTGTGGGAGAAAAGAACAGAGCAGCCGCGACTAATTCTGGAACTGCAGGAAAGCTTTCTAAAATTGAAACTCAAACAAAGATGTTTGGGGATTAGCCGAGATTTTCACAAGTGTGCAGAGAGGAGTTCAAACTGTCCAGTCTCAGGGAACCTTTATGTGCAAAGGCCCAGGGAGGGGAGAAAGAATGGTCTGAAAGAAATTCTATATAATTTTATTGTAGAGTTAAAAAGGTGGGGAGGAGTATCCGCTATTTTCAGAAGATGCTTTCAGCCCAAGAAACAGAAAAATCACCTCTCAATCCTGAGCTGGCTGTGTAGACCAGTTTAGTTTTTCCTCTTCACAGATCTGATTCCTTGATTCTGATTTCATTCTTGGTCCCCCAATCTCCACACTGACAAGTGATAGTCAGAGTTTCTAGACTTTCCTTCACCTTCATATTCAGCATAGAAAAAAAAAAAAAGGAAGATAATGCTCATTCGTGGCAAAAATGACTGGCTCAACTTAGATCACATGAAAGCCAGGTATGAGGTTGGTGTGGTCCATGTCTCCTGCTCAACCCCTGGACCCTCGGAGGAACCAGCTTTTCTGAAATAATGAGAACCAGTAGAAACCAGGGACTCCAGCTACTGTGAAAAGGAAAACTGAATGTCGGGCAAATGGACTGGTGTATTTGGTCTGTAACTTTAGATTATGCCTTGACAGTGCTGAGGAGCCACTGACTTGAGAAAAGGAAGAGCCATTCAAATCGTTCGAGTACAAGTGAAACTTTCTAAAAGCAGAGTATGAACGTTTTAACTCAATAACTAAGAAAATGACATGAAGGTTATGTTAACCAGTTTGATGAGAGTATTTCAAAATGCATTTGAAAACAGCACACTGTACCCCATGATTGCATTAATGTACACAGTTATGCTATAAGAAATAAAAAAAAAAAAAAGAACAAATCATTCCAGGACAGAAAGCCCTAAACAATCTATTGAAAACAAAGATCTTCGGCAGTCCAGGTCTGTAGTTATCAAATTTTTCCTTTAAATAATTCTTTTTTATTTATTTTTCTTTTGTTTAGAGACAGAGTCTCACTTTATTGCCCTCGGTAGAGTGCTGTGGCGTCAAGCTCACAGCAACCTCCAACTCCTGGGCTTAGGTGATTCTCTTGCCTCAGCCTCCCAAGTAGCTGGAACTACAGGTGCCCACCACAATGCCTGGCTATTTTGTTGTTGTTGTTCCAGTTTGGCTGGGGCCCTGTTTGAACCAACACCCTCAGTATATGGGGCTGGCACCCTACCTGCTAAGCCACAGGTGCCACCTCTCCTTTATATAATTTCCCAAATGTGAGTGTTTTATTAGAAAAGTCAGAAAATTTAATTACATCTCATTGCATTGACAAGTTTCAATGTGACATACCTTTATTATAAAATGACTTTTAGGAGCTATATCAATTTACTTATCCAGTAAACATGTATTATTTTATTAAGTTAGTAGGAGTAAGAACAGGGCTTAAGCATGAACCAAAGTGTAACACACTCCCCCTGCCAAAAAAAGTTCATAATTAAGATCTGAACATCTATATAATAAAAGATATCTTAAAAGAAAAGAGCAAGCAAGTATAGAAAGAGCACTCTGAAACATAACATCGGCAAGAAATGGTCATAAGAACAATAGCACCTACCATAGACGGTTATTGTAAGCATTTGGTACATGTAATTATTCAGTAAATCATTTCACTGAATTTTCCTCATAGGTCTTATTCCAATTTTACAAGCAAAAAAAACTGAGATAAAAATCATAGATAAGAGAGTGGTAGGGTTGATATTCAGAGGCAGTAGCTTTAACTGATGTCCTATGACACCTTCTATCTTTACCATTGCCATGGCTGTTTCTCCCTGTAGAAGGCAACACAGAGTTTGCTGATGGTTTAGACATTGAAAGACATAAAGACTTTGAGGATATACATTGCTAAGTAACTGGAGTAAACTAATTTTATCACTCCAGTGAACACAGTGATCTAAAATTCTTTGCAGCAGATGGTTAATCTTAAGGACTCATGGCTTATTCCAGGTATGGAATGTAAGCACTTAGATGCCAAAACCAGGAAAAGAATTAGAAAGATTCAATGGAGCAGGGCAAACCTATTACAGGCAGCAGTCGGAAGCACAGTCTAGCTGGTATCGTATCCAAATAGTAACTGTTAGGTGGCAATTCAGGCAGGTGATGTCTGCATAAGAACAGATGTCCTCAAAGGCAAGTATAGAAATAAAAGCAGAAATCCTGGTGGCAGGAAAAATGAAATAGTAGCAAGAGTTCAAATATAGGAAGTACAATTAAACTTCACCATCATACCATAGGTAAGACCCAAAATAAATTAATAGCGTGTAGTGTGTGAAGTTGCGATTTATGACCAAGACTGCTGCCGAGGATGGGAGCCAATTCCTAATGACATTCTTTCTAAATTTGCACTATGGCAGCATCCATTATTCCAATGTTTCACTGTACTGGCCATTCACCCAGCAAAACTCCAAGAGTTTTGTTCACATCCCTCATTTAATCACTGTAGGCAACTCTATAGGTAGTATTATTATCCCCATTTGCAGAGGTGAAAAACTGGATTATAATAAGATTAGTCGGTCACCCAAGGTCAAATAGCCAATACAGGGCAGAGTTAGAATGAAAATCAATGCTGCCTGGCTGTAAAGCCCAGTCTCATAACCACTAGTCAACCCTACTACTGGGTTGAATGTTTGTGACCCCTCCAAAATATAGGTTGATATTTAATCCTCAATGCAACCCTATTGAAAGGTGGGGACTTTGGGAGACGATGAGGCCATGAGGTCTCAGTCCTGGCTAATGGGATTGGAGACGTTATCAAGGGCAGGACAGAACTAATTCGACCCATTTTTGCTCTTCCACCTTCTGTTATGTGAGGACACAGCACTGGCCCCTCCATTATGTGAGGACAGAGCCACAGAGTGCTATCTTGGAAGCAGAGACTGGGCCATCTAAAGACACCGGACCTCCTTATGCCTTGATCTTGGACTTCCAGCCTCCAGAGCTGGCCCAAATATATATTGCAAAGTCAGCTGACAGAAGAGAATCTGGCAGTAGGTAGCAGGTTCGTGCCACAAGCTGAGGGCTTTGAGGTGTATGTCAGAGCTCTATTTTTTATGGTGCATCAGATGTAAATCAACTAGAACAGTGGTAGACATATGATGAGCACTCAATAAATGTTAATGATTACTGTTATTGTTGCTATTATATAAAGGAGAGGAAGAGATTGGAAGTATTGGGGGCTGAATTTTGTCATCCCAAAGTTCATATGTTGAAGTCCTAATTCCCAGTACCTCATACTATGGCTATATTTGGAGATGGGTCTAAATATTAATTAATTAGGGAGGTAATTAAGTTAAAATGAAGTCCTTGGGATGGGCCCTCATCCATTTGACTGATGTCTTTAGAAGAAGACAATATTAAAACACAGACACATACGGGGGGGGGGGGGACCGCATGAAGACCCAGGGAGAACATGCATTTCTAAGCCAAGGAAGAAGGCCTCAGAAGAAAGCTCTTTCTACCATGCTGATCTCAGACTTCTGGCTTCCAGTACAGTGACAAAATGCATTTCTGTATGTAAGCCGCCCAGTCTGTGGCACTTTGTTGTAGCAGCCCTAGTAAACTAATAAAAGAACAAAGGGTGCGAAACAGAACCTGACCAGAAAATGAAGCATACAAATTCACTGGTAAATTCCACGTGAACAGAGATGGACTTCAGGGGAGATCTCATTACTGGATCTAGAGCAAGGATTAGAGACTGACTAATAGCAGAATTAGTTAGATGCTAAGTTGCTCTTTTAAAGATTCTTAAATACCCTTTGCTAAGGAGATGCAGGGTGCTTGAGGAAGAGGAAGAGATATCACTGGGGAAATGTTCAACACGTACAGATATAACTGAACAAGCATGAAAGTAGAAAGCCACCTGATTTGTAACACACATACTGATATCAGATGCAAGAGAGCAATCTTAAATTTTAACTCCTTCTAGATCAAACCTTAATATACATTAGACCTAACCTCAGTCACAGAAACTGAATTTTGTCCATATTCTTGCTTGTCTCAGTGATGAAATGTCTCAAAATGATGATGAAAATTTCCTAAGAATAGCATGATCCATAATCAGTCACAGAGTACCAATACCTACTTGGAACTTCCTTGCCATCTGCTAATCTGCTTTAAGTCGATACTAAATTTTCTACCGCTCACTGAGATTTAATTTTTTCCAAAAATGTCTATATCTTTAACAATAGCTATGCCTAGAAGTGGGTAGCATGCATTGGGTTGAATTAATGGGATTATTCCAGAAGAATGGCAACAAAAATAGTGGTTTTCTTTTCTTTTTTGACTGCCATACACATTCATCTTAGTGAGATGAGTGTTTCACATTCTTCATTAATAATGTATACTGTACACACAAACATCAAAATAGCCCAGATGAGCACAACTGAACTGAAAGTCAATTAATGAGATTATAACCGGTTACAATTTTTTTTTTTATTGAATGGTAACTATGTACATTAATGCACTTCTGGGGTACAGTGTGGCGTTTTCACATGCAATCCGAAATATTTCCATCAAACTGATCAACACAGCCTTCATGTCATTTTCTCAGTTATTGTTTTAAAACGTTCTGATTCTACTCTTAGAGAGTTTCACTTGTACCCCTGTGTCTGTCTGTTTCTTACAGGTGAACTGACTGCATTAGACTCC